>JAYKQN010000006.1:20462500-20715000 GCA_036785175.1 Eupleurogrammus muticus | reverse complement strand
GTCCCTTAAACGAGGTCCTACTATTGAGTAGAGTACTAAGAGGTATGTCACTCTATTTGACCTGTTTTGAGTGACCTGTGATGGCTTAAAGTAAGTGGAGATGCTGGGGATTGAACCCAGGACATCATACATGCAAAGCATGCGCTCTACCACTGAGCTACATCCCCCCATGTTTTGAGTTCACAGTAGAAATAACAAATGGACTAAATTGAATACCTTCATGTCTAAAAAACAATATTACAAAACTTGCCTTCACTGGTTTTGTCGATTCATGGTCCGTGGGAATCCTGTAGGAGGGGATGTAGCTCAGTGGTAGACTGCATTCTTTACGTGTATGAGGTCCTGGGTTCAATCCCTGTAACTTTTCCATAATTGATAGTTCAATCAGCTATCAAAAGAGTTGTTAGTTGCAATTGTTACTCTCTTGAGCTAAATAACGTCATCACATCTGAATTAGTTCACAATTTCGCAACTTAATCATCTCGCAGACCCTTTGCTCTCTATAGATCTCCAAGCTAATACTTTAATACTTTAAGTGCATTTTGTTGCTAATGCTTGTGTATTTTAACTAAAGTAGTACTTTTGTGTTTCTACTATACAGAAACCTCTTAAGTTTCTGTAATGCAGAGGGGTCAAATGTATTCTAGTTCACGGGCCACATACACACCAATCTGATTTCATGTGGGCCAGACCAGTAACGCTGATCCATAGTAAGCTCCTGTATAAATAACAACACCTCCAAATTTCTTGTTTTCTTTTCTTGTAAAGAGCTGAAACTGTGATCTACTTTTCACATTAAGCATCCATTGACAAAACAGAAAACTTCAGAAAATAATTTGAAGTTTCGAAAACATCTGATTGATTTAGTTATAGTATTCAGTTTATTCTTTGAAAATCCAAAACTCTGTGTCCACTTTTTTCCCCCACACTGCAGACTCACCCTGGGGTCAGAATGGTGAGCCAGTTCTGCCGTCTGATCCACAGAGTTAAAACTAAATTCTTGGGTTGTAGACTGTTAGTCTGGACAAAAAAGGACATTTAGTGTGCTTTCACACCAACAGCAGTTGGTGTGCACCAAATGGTCCATTCACCAACCAAAGGAGCGTAGATTGGTTCATTTTTGCTGGTGTGAAAGCATCAATGGTGCTTGGGTGCACTAAATAAGGACTCAACACAGAGTCAAAGGTGGACAGAAACCACCTCTGTTTGGAGGTCCTGGTCCTGCTGGAGTGGATACTAATTCATAGCCTACCTTGTGGGTCTTTGGACTCATTTGTGAAAATACTGTGTCCTCTGGCTTCAGTGACTCCTGTGCATCTGCAGAGGGTTCTCCAGATGCAGTCAAGGCTCATTTCAGAATTGAATATTTTGCCAAAAAAAGCCAAATACAGAAAATGAAAATGCACGAAGATAAGAGCAAGTAGCAATGTGCAAACATGTCGCTCCATAGTCAGAATTGGTGTTATATCTATGAGAAGATAAACACTGATGAAAGCCTCCCACGCTGGAGTCTATATGCATATGTTTATATAATTAGTACAAATTTTGTTACCTGGTGTGGACCAAATCAACCCAGTGGTGTGAAAGCTCCCTTGGGCTGAATCTTCAGCTTTGGGAAACAGCCATTTATGAACCAAACAACACAATGATCAATTGTTTCAGTACAGGAAGTATTCGGGGGAATAGTCATTAGTTGCAGTCCTACTTTCTAAAATTACACCTGACTGCAGTGACCCACAGACACACAGCTCCATAAAGTTTAGACACACTTTAGCATTGAGGTGAATAGGGATTTGTGTCCAGATCTCAGACTGAAGCTGTAGGTGAGCAGAGAAGCTCTCGGCCTGCGGTTTTCACGCCGGTTTCTTTGTTTCTGTGGGTGTGATTCCAAACAGCCCAGTTTGTGCTCTTTTTGAGCTCATCTGACGCCCTCTAAAGGGCAAAGTTCAAATCACCTGGAGGAGGCCGGAGGGCCCGTGTGTGTGCCTACATATGTGTACGTACGGATTCGGGGCGCTCCTGAGACAACAAGCCTGCTTTTCCCGGCACTCTCGTCGAAGGTAAACATTCCTGCCTTGGGACAATGCCAAGCGCCGTTTGATCTCCGTCATGTGACATAAAAGAGACGGAGAACACAAGCCCCCGCCGCAGCGATACGGGGGCGTTGTTGTGGTTCTGATCCCCGTCTCAGAAGCTGCGAAGCGTCCCACTGCGTTTGCATGTGTGTGTTTTTTTATTTTCGAAAAAAGTAGGTCTGTCCCTGACCCGAGATAACTCTGCGCTGTTTGGCCACTCCGCCCTGGGCCCCTCTGATCTGACGGCGGCAGAAACTCGCACCACCTGTCAGCGAGCACATGTGGCTCTTCCATGAGAAAGCTTCACATGGTTTTAATCCCCCGTGTCTCTCTCCCTCTACATCACCACGCTAATTAGATAAATGATCCCACGCTACCTTCGCCTCAGCAGCTCCACAGCACGTCAGGAGACAACAAGGCCGAGATGCTTTTCACACAAGTTTGAGGTCTTTGCGAACTATTTTTAAAGAGTTTTAAAAGGGGGAGGGGGGTTCAGGGTCAAAGGTCACCCTCTATAAAAAGTATAAATAAATGTCCTGCCGCACGCATGCAGCATCTAATTCATGTTCCAGCTCCCAGCGGCCCCGGAGGCCACATTCCCCCCGCGAGGACACAGACTGCCGGCGTCATCCTCATGTCACAGTTCACCTGAGGACAGATGAAGGCAAACACACACACATCTGCAGTAAAACCTTTAACTTTTAAATCAGATGTTTCGGTTCTTGAACTCTTAGTTGTGGAGGACTTCATACACAGCCTTCACTTGATTAAAATAGCTTTATTTTGTCTTATTGTTTCATGGTTTACTGCAAATGCTAGAATATAAATTATATATATATATATAGCTGTTGTTGTTGTAAAGGCAGAATTATTTCTATTCTTTCTGTACTGTGTCCTATTTATTATAGAACGTCAATAAAAAAATAATGACCTTTGTAAGATACTTTAGGTTAACTTAGATAATAGAACATAATAGCTCTATTTTGTTTTACTTGGTGTGAGAAAAATGTAAAAAAGATGGTCGATGGTGAAGACAAGAGACAAAACACTGATATAAAACCTGGAGGTGTCACAAACACTTAAACTCAAGCTGCTCTCAACAGTTGTTTTTAACAAGATCGGAGATAAGTTGTAAAACTTTTACAATATGTCAGGGTCCAACTATGTGTTTCGTTGAAGAATGTGCATGTTTATGTTTCAGTGTTTTGGAAGTGAGAAAAGAAGTTTAAGGCTTTTATAAAAAAAAATGGGGGATTTTCCATGTAATACTGATAATTTTACTCAATTAAGACATCGGTATACTATTACTGAATCAATTAGTTGTTTGGTTCAAAAAGTGGTGTAAAATGTCAATTAGTGTTTCCCAGAGAAAAAATTCAACCTGAAATGTCTTTTTTTGTCCAGACCAACAGTCCACAACTCAAACATCAACAGTTTACTTTTATGGAAGACTAACAAAACCAGAAAATATTTAGATTTGAGAATCTGGAACCAAAGCGTTTGGGCAATTTCATCTTAAAAAGTGACTCAAATCAATAACAGCAGTTCCCCAAGATACAAACATCGTACATACAAACACTCGTAGATACGAACAACCACTGACTGAGGTCCATAAATGTTGGTAAAATGCTGTATTGCGTTCGCAGGCTCATTTTTTGAACCCCTTTTTGCTGCAACCCACGCCAAGCAGCATGTTTCTCTAAGCATCTCAGCGTCAGGCTTCATACCCTTTACCATTTCCAAGTTCAAGTTAACCTCATTCATCATGGCCGATAAACCAAAGGTTGCTGGTGTTGCTAGTGGGGAAAAGTGTAAGGCAAGTGGCGGCAGTGGCCAGGCAGTCCCCATGGAAATGAAGGTTGGTGTAAGTGGTGAAAAGTTGGCTAATGTTGCACTAATGCACACATCAAAATTTGAACAATTTACAATTTAATATATAACAACTTACAAACAATTCAGCTTACAAATAGCCTTAATGGAATCTATTGTGTTTGTAGGTTTAGCACTGTCTGTAATTGATTAACAAAACCGTTGGCGATTAACATACAAGTCAACTAATCGATTAATGTAGGCACCATTTAACCTAGTATTAGATATTCTGACTAGTAGAACATGAATAAAAGCAGGGAACAGAGAGAGCAAAATTTGATCAAACAGAAGAAAAGATCCAACCAGAACAAACATGTCAGACGAGCAAACAAGGTGCAGGAGAACAGAGAAGCAGCGGATTGGCTGAGAAACACAACAAGCGAAAGCATATAATATGCAGATAACTCACTAAATACGGCTCAGTATGTTTACATGATGCTTGAAATAAGACTAATTATTGCCTTAATACAAGTATAACGCATTATAAACACATTACTCTGATTAACATTGGAGTTCTCCAACTCTGATTAAGACACTCATATAATGTGTTTGGACTTTGGTTTTCTCCAGCATGTATACACCTTAGAGTTAAACCAGTCGATGCATGTGGGCACCACGACCCCCACATGCTGGTGCGTGGACCCCCTGGCAACAAAAACACCCCAAAAAAATATTCGCTGTCACACAGTAGAGCCGCAGTAGAAGAAGCAGCAGCATGGGACAAGCACGTATCGCCTCCTAGTGTTTAGGGGAGGATACCTGTGACTTTTTATTTGATTATCTCCATTCCATGTAAACTGTGACTGAACCAATAAGGCACCCCAAACTGAATTTTGAGGAATAGCTCAAATAACCTGTGCACTTAAATGCACTGACTGATAGTTTCTGCAAATCACAGGCACATTATCACGTTTGAGGCATGCTGAGATATGGGTGGTTGGATCGGTGCTTTGTCTCATCATCAACTCCACTGTTCACCAACACTGATCATTTTAACTCAAACCACCTATTCCTAACTCTAACCAAATGTATTTTGCACCTTAAACCTACGCAATAACCACAACGTCACACCATAAAAGAGGATTTGTGAAAATATGCATGCATCAAAAGACGCAGAGTGTTAGTGAATCCTCTATCGGAACAGTTTCTAGTGAGATGTAAGATGGACAAACTGCCTCTGAAAAGTGGTGCAGTCACCTGAGCATTGTTCAGTGCTCGAGTAAAGTGTCTGTTCTCCAGCTGTAATCTACGCTTTTTTTATGACGAGGACGAGGCCGCTCAGTTACGCATTAAAGGATTTCCTGTTCAGTGAGAGTGAGAAAAAACAAACAGCGGTTGGACATCCTGTCGGCTACACATGAGCACGCATCACATGTTTTATTGACGGAATGGGCCAGATGTAGTTTATTTTTCAAAAGAAAAATGCATAGAATAAAAATATTGTTTTGACAGTTTTTTTTTCCAAAACACTGCTAACAGTTGTCTTTAAGGAAAAGCAGCAACTTCGGACTTTCTGTTCGAACTTTTCTTTTTGTTGTTTTGTTTTTCCGCGAGCAGAAGTGATGAAGAACCGCTGATGAAGGCTGAACGCTCTGGAAATCTTGTGCTAAGAGTCTCTTGTCAAGCGTAATAATGCTTTCTGGCCTGTCAACACTTTGTTATAGCTATGAAAGCACATCTTATTTTGTCAATAATTCTTTGACATGACCGTAAATACACCTGCACATTCATTCTTTTACCTTTTACCTACATTCTTTTTTTTTTGTGTTGATGGATTTTTGTGTGTATCTATGTTAAGTCTGATAAATTAAAGAGAACTAAAGAATCATTTACATGTTGTAACTTGAAGTACAACTTTGAAATACCTTTCTTAAGTATTTACACATGATGCTGCTTTATACTTCAATCAACTTCCTTCCAGAGTAAATATTGTACTTTTTTCTCCACTATTTATCTGCAACTTTAGTTAATAGTTAGCTCCAGGTTCAGACTTCTCATAAAAGATTATACTTCAATATTCTAACTGTTATTAATAACATAAATCCTATTAAAAACTTGGTGTGACTATTGTTGCACAAAAAGTGTAAATCAAACTACAACAAAAATGTTCCTACATTTGTTTATTAATGATAAAACAAACAATATGATAATAAACTCTAGAAGGAAGACAAGTACTTTTACTACACACACATAATACTTCTGTACTTTACTAACATGTTGACGTTTTAGTGGATGAAAGAGTATATTCCCCTCTGAAATGTGGCAGAAACGTAGAAATCAGCATCACATGCTCAAGCAGGGTGTAGGTTTCATTTAAACATTAGGGGGGATATTAGAGGGGGAGGGGGCGTCTGGGGCTGGGGTGGGGGTCTGGGTGTGGGTGGGGGCGGGGTGGGGGGTTAGTCGGGGTCCTGCTGACTAAATGTCTCCGTTTATATAAAGAGAAATCACTCAATTATTTTGCTCTTGATGTGATATTATTGCTGCTGACTCAACATGCGCAGGCGAGATTTACTACATTTTTCAACATAAAAGTCCTCTGCTACTTTCATGTTTTTTATTGGGGGGGGAACAAATGTTAAATATCTACACCTAAGTACTAAAGTACCTTAAACCTGTACTTGAGTGCAGTACTTGAGTAAAAGCACGGTTAATGTCCTCCACTGATCGTAACGCGTGGTGACAGATATGATGCAATCCTACAAAGCAATTACATGGGGCCAATCACGCGGGCCGCCGCGGTTAATTGGGGTGAAAACGCGTGAATAAAGTGGGATCCGGGAGATCACAGCCGGCGTCTCCCGCACATTAGCGCGTTTTTTTTTCTTTTTTGGTGTCATCAGACCAAAGGTCTCCGCAAAATGTTGCGACGAGCCGCGAAAAAACGTGCGTTTCGTCCACCGTGGGACCGTCGGATCCCGCCGGGTGAGGCGAGGGGGGACGTGTCTCTGGTCATGTCAGCACAGCCACCCCCCCCCTCCATTCAGGCTATTATTATCCCCAGGAAACGGGTAATTACGACGGGACATCTCCTGGCCGCGGCCCAGCGGCGGCAGCGGCGGGCCCCAGCGCGGCGAGCGGCGCAGAACGGGATCAGATAACCGCAGAGTCCCGATCCCCTGACTCACTGGCGTAAACGGTGACCCTCATTTACGCAGCTATTTCTGGAAGCGCCTTTTTTTTCTTTCTTGCTTTTTTCCCCTCTCTCTCTCTCTCTCTCTCTCTCTTTTTTTTCTTTTTTTTTTATTATCCCTCTGCAAAACGCAGATGCTTTCACATGTCAAATTAGAGCCACTGGTGCTTCTGTGTCTCAGCGGGATCCTGCGCGCAGCGTGGGCGCGCGCGCACAGTCCCCATGTGCGCTCATTATTAGTTTTCCCAAAAGTTGTGTGAGAAGTTCCGAGGGGGGGGGGGGGGGGGGGGGGGGGGGGGAGTGGGGGTGACGGGGGTGAATAGCGAAGGGGGGGGGGGGACAATTACTAGCAAAACCTCATGAATAGGCGACGTTGTTCCGGAAAACAAGGAACCGTTTCACCTCTGACAAAAATCAATTAAAGCTCGACTGAACTTATGTCATCGCGAAAATAGACAAAAATGCGCGTTGTTGTTACTGTAAAGTGGCAACGAGCGTAAATAGTTGAATTTGGGGGGGAAAAGGGGAACAAGGGGGGGAGAACGGGGGGGGATCTGGGTCTGGATTGTAACATCAAACGCTGGTGTCGTCACTCGGCCGCGTTACGTGCGGACGCAGGCGACTCCAAAATAAATATTTACGTGACTGTTGTATTCAAATGAGCTCGGGCCGACCGGACGCGGGCGGGCCAATCACAGCCCATCGTATCATTACACCTTCTTTTTAGAAATCATTCATAACCCCGATGCGTCAAACACTCAGAGGACGCGGCTATAAAAGCGGCAGCGCGCAGAGCGCAGTTAGACATTTTCCCCCAAAATCAAACGAAAGACGCAACTGAGCAGGAACCGGTCACCGTGAGAATCCGGATCACCTTTCGTTCTCCTCTTGCTCCACGTTTTCTATTTTTTTTTCTACATATCTCAGAGCGCGTGTTGAAACCATGTCCGGATTATACGTGAGAAGCGTCGTGGCGGCCGCGCTGTGCTCCGTGCTGGCCTCGGGGACGCTGGGGTCCCCGGTGCCGGGGCCAGCGGAGCCGATCCGCTGCGCCCCGTGCACTCCGGAGCGGCTGAGCCAGTGTCCGGCGGTGGCGCCCGGATGCGCGGAGGTGCAGCGGGAGCCGGGCTGCGGGTGCTGCCTCGCCTGCGCCCTGAGCGCCGGCGAGCTGTGCGGGATCTACACGGCGCCGTGCGGGTCCGGGCTGAGGTGCACCCCGAGACCCGGCGACCCCCGGCCGCTGCACTCCCTCACCCGGGGACAAGCCGTGTGCGCGGAGACCAGCGCGGAGCCCAGGCCGACCCCCGAGCTCCAGACGCAAGGTAACGCAAAAAGGGCCTTTTCGGATCCACGTTTCTAATCCGATAAAAAAAAAAAAAGCTAAGCCCGGTTCTCCCTCCGGAACCCGCATCCTCACGCACTCCTTCAATTTGTCTTCCCCCCCCCCGCAGATCAGGAAGAGCCGGACGCGGAGATGGAGAACCAGTCCATCGTCTCGGACCCCGGCTCCAGCCTCTTCCTCCCCGGACTCACCAAACCCTTCGACCCGCGCGCCGCCGCGGACGCGCAGGAGAGCATGAAGGCCAAGCTGGTGGCCAGCCGCAAGCGCATCCACGAGCAGGTAAAACGGACGCGTTATAGCGCGCAAAATATGTTGCTAAAAGTTTTTTTTTTTTTTTGTGCCGGGTGGGGGGTGGGGGGGAGGGGGGGTTTGCGGGAGGCGGCCGCTGCGCCACAAGGGGGAGCCGCTGCGCCATTTGAGCGCTGAGAGGCCGCTGCTTGTTATTACAAGTTTAATGTGCAGTTTGATGTCGGCCCACGTGTTTGCTGATAATAAAGCGGCGTTGATTATTATTTCTGTGTGTTGGCGGAGCGCAGGTGCTGAATTTAACCTCCTCTCTCCTCCCCTCTTCCTCCCCCTCCTCCTCCTCTTCCTCCCGCAGGGCCCGTGTTACGTGGAGCTGCAAAGAGCGTTGGACAAGATCGCAAAGTCCCAGCAGAAACCGGGAGACAAGTTAACCAGATTCTACCTCCCCAACTGTGACAAACACGGCCTTTACAAAGCCAAACAGGTCGGTGGCTGCCTCCAGCAGGCGCGTGTGTGTGTGCGCATGCGTTTGTGTGTGTGTGTGTGTGTTTGATTTCTTACTTTTTTTCCTATTGGGATGGATTCATGACTCCACTCAGCATGAAAGAATCTCACCAAGTTGTGTGTGCAAGTGTGTAGCCAAGATTATGTCAACCACAGCTTTTAAATTATGTGTGTGTGTGTGTGTGTGTGTGTGTGTGTGTGTGTGTGTGTGTGTGTGTGTGTGTGTGTGTGTGTGTTGCAGGCAGGGATTTGTTCAGCTTGCTGCACCAAGTGTTTGCACCTTGGGGAGTGTGTTTTGTTTGAGTGTGATGTCATCCAGCATGTGTGTGTGTGAGAGAGAAACATATGGAATGAAAAAAAGCTAAAATCCAGGGTGTGTGTGTGTTGTTTTCCGCAGTGCGAGTCGTCTCTGGACGGGCAGAGGGGTCGGTGCTGGTGTGTGAACTCCTGGAACGGGAAGAAAATCCTGGGGTCGAGTGAGCTTCCTGCAGACGCAGAGTGTCCTTAAGAACCACTGAAGAACACAACAAAGCAAGCCACTGATTTTTCTGTCTTTTTTTTTTTTTTTTTTCGTTGATAGCTGTTTATTTATTGATCTTGTCCATGGTGGTGTTTAATTCAGGTACACTGTCATTGTGGGACTGTGGGTCCCTGAACCCCCCCCTCACCCCTCACCCTCCACCCCCTCCCTGTCCTCTTCAAACACCCGTCCCAAAGAGAAAAAAAAATCTATTTTTGTTTTTTCTGAAAAGGAGATTTTAATATTGATGCATTTACTTCTACTCTTCCGCCTTATTTATTTCATTTGTTATTTGTAATTATTTCACGAGTATTTATATAATTTTTTGCCTTATTGTTATTATTATTATTATTTTTATGGGTGTATAAAGTGTATATATGTATCTTGGCCCTGAGTAATTCCACTGCTGAGTTGAGCTCACTCTGCCCTTAAGGAGTTTTCTGGAGGTTTGGTTTGTGACAAACCGAGCAAGAACAAAAGCACTGAGCGACCAAAAGTCATTTAGAAGTATTTCTAAATGTTGTTTTTATGGTTCTTTTTCATATTGTTGCCATGTCTTCTTCTGTTTTTATTTTATTCTTTTTTTGTTCGCCTTGTTTTTTAAATTTGTTATTTTTTTTTTCCTGACGTGACACACGATCAGCTCTTTGTCAGCGAATGCAAAACTCTCAGTCGTCGGGAATCCTTAAAAAAAAAAAAAAACTCAGAAAACATTTCCCATGGTTCCATGGGGCTGCAGTTAACATGACGGGCGGCGCCCCCCGCCACCACCCCCCCCCGCAGCGCGCCGCCTCTCAGACGGGTATTACTACATTTACCTACCTCCGATATTTATGTGTCTGCCGTCATTTGTGTTGATGTATCTGTCGAGAAGAAAAGAAACAGAAGGAAAAAAAAAAAAAAAACAAGACTTGCTACTTCACTTCATGCGTCGCTGTTCTCTCTGACCAAGAACACATGACCACAACGAGCGAGGGCCGGCGACGGCGCCGCTCGACCTACATGCTGCTGTTGGAGAGAGAATTATTGTTGGTGTGAGTCAATTCCAAAGTGACTAACTGCTCACTCGTGTGTATGTACACTTTTGTAATTGAGATGTAATGTAAGAAAAAAAAAGGTGATATATTTAATAAAAACATTAACCTCAGCTATGCGGCTCTGGCCTCTTCTTCACCTCAGGCGGCTTTTTCCTGCACAACAAACATCCATAGGTGGCAAAACATGAGACTCAGGACGGCTTCATCGGGGCATGATTGTGAAAGCCTGTGTGTAGATGCACGGCCGGACCACATTTTTCTATATTGAGTGTGTTTGTGTGTGCGCGCAGTGTTATCACGGTGATCTAAAGTGGAGGCCCTTGTCTAACTTTAGACGGTTCGCCGGAACATGCAGCTCTGCGCTGCCTTTTGACCCGCTCTCTGTTTGCCTTGGTCGGGCACAGGAATTCGCCTCAACCTCCCGTGCCCACTGCCAGCCTGCCTGGCACCACCAGATTTATTTTTATTCTTTACAAATTGAACCTTTGCTTTATCCTTATTGACACATTCCAAAGACTGAGGGGAGCCTGATTGCGTTGGAGGCCTCCGGCAGCGGCAAATGTTGTGTGCTGATTGTCTGCAGACAAACTGGACGGGCCCGGGATTGGACAGGAGCATCGGCACAAACAAACATCGGAAACGTCTTAAAATGTGTTCACTTTTTTTTTTTTATTTAAAAAAAAAAAAGACATTAAATACAAATTATATTTTGAAAATCAGTTCCTTTTTCTCAGAGAAAATAATAATAGCTGTGTGATTTCTAGTTTAGTATCATGAGGAGCTTGGAAAAAAAAAAGCTCTTTGAAGGATAAACTTGAAAAAAAAAAAGAGAACTTGAAAAACAAAAACACATTTACCCGTGAACAGAGAGATTCTTAACGTGACCAGCAGGGAAAAAAAAAAAAAAAGAAAAAAGTGACGTTACAGAAGTGTGACCCTGGCTCTGCGCTAACAGACGGAGGCGGGATGGCTGGGTGTGCATGGAGAGAAGCGACCGGCTGACGGACTGATGGACTGAGAGCTGAGAGGTTCACTGGCCCCGAGCAGCCGTGAACCAGGGTGACCAGAGACCTGAGCGTCTCGCTGACACACACACCGGCCCTGCGCCCGCCGGCCACGGAGCTTAACACACGACACTGCTGAGCAACAGAAGGAAACGGTTCATTAAAAAAAAAAAAAAAAAAAACATTCATTAGTGATTATATTCCCCAAAATACACTGAATCATATAGACTTTGCTGTGCAATCGGTGAGTCACTGAATTGTTCATAAGAAAACCTAGTTTGGATCAGCTTATAATTCTTTCTTAGATAAATATTTTTTTTTTATTTTTAAGTACTGTACATGATGTCTAGTCAGACACATAGCTGGCCAGGAAATAATAATAATAATCATAATATATATAAAAAGACACACTTACAAATATTAGGGAGGGAATAGCTTAAACATATTTGTATGTATGTTCCTCCCCGTACATCAAGTCTTTGAGTAGATGGGATATAGCACCAACAGGCTGGTTGTGAGTCGCTGCTGCTGTCTATTAAAGGAAGTGTACAGCCGATTCCATGCTACCGAGCTACTGGGCGAGCATTCTTTGTCGGCACTCTCTCCACTTTTCAAGTCTTTACACAGGATGTGGGAGAGCGTCGGGCAGGAAGCTCCTCGGGGAGGACCACGCCTCCTCCCTCAGACCCCCTACCACTCGTGTGAATGCATATTTGGTGCTGTGTCCACCTCGTGGAGATTTGTTGGCATACGATCATACAAGCATTTTTTTTTCTCAAAGAAACAAAAACAACAACAACAAAAAAGAAAATAATAGTTGCATTGAATGGAAAAAAAAAAAAAATCTGAGGGGTGTTCGCTAAGTTCGCTGTCAGAAGTCCTGGTGTAGCTTCGTTTTTTTTTTTTTCTCCTCTTTTTCTTTTGTTTCCTTCCTGGGTTATTATTGTTTTTCTTACAGTATCGCACTGTTTGATCTGCCCGTTACCTCCGAGGAAAGGTATGCAGATGCAGATCGGTCCAATTGTCTTTAACTGCAGGCATCGACGGGTAGCGGCGCAGCTAAAGTGCTTTAAGTGCTTGTGCTTGGGCTTGAAGCATAGGGGCAGCTGGCACCTGCGGCGCGGTGGGCCGGTCTCACCGGCCTCGCTCCGTTCAGACAAGCCTACACCAGGTCGCACCACTGACAGGAAGAGGACCGGAGGAGGAGGTCGGGGGACACGGGGGGGACGGGATTAGGCACAGAGACAAGGACTGGAGGGTAGGGCTGAGGGGGGGGGGGGGGGTTCGGGACAAAAGACGCGAGGGGATCGGAAGACCATCGGCACCACAGCTTCACGACGGACACAGAAACAGGGAACGTGGACAGAGATGAGAGGGTGGCGGGACACAAACGAATCTGTGAGACTGACGGGTGACACGTGAACAACTTGAAGAAATAATACACCACTGAAAGTTCATCTTCTGGGCAGCGAGTAGGCTCTTTTGCTTAGAGGGATGCGAGATGGAAACGTCTTTGCTGAATGCTTTCTGACATGGAAAACCATGTTACGTGACTCATCGGCTGCTTCCATTGTCAGTGTTTTCACGGATATTCTCACAATGTGAATTTCTTTGTCTGCAGCGTGAAACATGATCAACAACAGCTGTCATCAAAGAACTTTTGCTAATTTGCCCAATTGAAAACGAATTCCCGAGGATTTTTCCACTTTGGTGACCGTTTATTACAACCATGTGTAACGAAGCCTTGACTGCCATCGTCTGCATGATCGCATCTAGTTCATTGATGGAAACCAATTAGCATTTTCTTTTTTTGTTGTGAGATTTCAAAGGTTTCCTTAAAATTTGCTCGATAAAAGAATCCTGTCGGTTCAAAACAGCTCAGAAAAGTTTGCTTCTTCCTTCATAGATTCCGACAGCTGTAAGTAACTACTATTAGTTGCTAGTGCAGTTAACTGTGAGACTTAAATTTGTAACCAACATAAACATCAAACAGGTGACAGCAGGAGATTTTGGGAGATTGATAATGAGACTCTCCGTTTTCACAGCTGCTTAGTTTGATTCTGACTTTTGGACCTTTCAGCTTGGTTCAAACCAAAATAACAGGTGTGAACCATAGTCAGGAATAAAAGACAGAAGTCAGGAACAAACCAGGAACCTAAGTCAGAAACTTGTTCAGGCTTTTGTACTAATTAGAACTGGAAAAGTAAAAATGAGCCGTGGTAGCACCTGGGAAGAGAAGGAAACCGAGTTGAAATATTCTCTGACGATGTTATAAAAAGTCCCCAGGATCCTCAACTGACAACAGATGGATGTGCTCTCTTCTACAAACCAGTCACAGTTAAGGAGGCGCAGCCACAAAGGTGGTGACGACAGGCCCGAGGGACGAGCTATGAGCTAACCACAGTTAAAAACTCACGGATCAAATATAGACGACAAACCAAAAACTCAATCTATGGTTCAGACTTCTGTCAGACTTTCAGGTGTGAAAACCAAATTGGTATTTTAAGTTCATTATTGGATATGTTTGTGTTAGCTGATTTCTCTTTGAGAGAGGAGGTTATTTTAACCAATAAAGTTACAAGCAGTTAACTTTTCGTAACTTAATATATATATATATATTATAAAGCAGTTCTGAGTTTTTCTGTCTTTTCATTTTGGATGAGACCAGAGAAACAGCCATAAATGAGAACAACACGAAACCTATGTGGGCAGCAATTCAGAGGTCTGGAACCAGGCTAATATTTATATTACCAGGCAAAACCACTTCTCCGCTGTTGATTCATTCCGTGAGTCTGCTCCAAACACTCCTAGTTTCTCCATAACATAGTTAAATATATGTCAAACTACCACCACCTCATGGTTTAGACGCTCTGCCGGAAGCACTTAGGCTTTTTTTTAAGGTATCGGCAAACGATGGATTATTCTGCAGCGGTGGTTTGAGAAGATGCAAGACTTTCCAGCCTATTCGATGCTCAGGAGATAGATTTTCAGTGATTTATTGGTGAACGCGGGGACTGTGGAGGGGAAAAGGTCCGTTTTAAGGCACTGTAACTGCACGCTGTGCCTCCCGTCCACCTCCTGCAGACTGATTGCAGGGTGGAGGACGAGCTGGAGGCAGCAAAGAAGGCCGACGACGGACAGTGCGCTGGATAAGAAGTCAAAGCCCTGCCGTCCCATAATCCTTCACTTCAAAATGGACCCTGAGCCAGAAAGCGTAATTTCATTTTTTTTTTTCTTTTTTTTTTGTTCTGCATTGTTTAATTGAGCAGGGCCAGGTGATGGGTGATCTGAGCTTAGTGACATACAGTTTTTACACAAATAAACACTTTTGGGAAAGCACACACACACACACACACACACACACACACATGCACACACACAGACACAGAAACAAATGGCGGTGGTGCGGTTTTCGGGGTCACAGTCACAAACAAGTCCTCTTAAAGTGAGTGGAAAAGTCCCTCCTCCCTCTCTCTAACAGAATAGTGCAGATGTCAGGTTTCCCTCTTTCTTCCCCTTCTCTGTCAGCTTTCAGCTTAATCATTTTTTTTAAAGACAGGATAGAGGTTCCCTTAAGCACAGGACAGATAGCTGTGATGGACAGGAGGCTCAAACCGGTGCTCCACCTCTTCCCTCCCCACCCAACCCCCCCACCCTCTCCCAAATAAATGGGACCTGAAAGGTCCAGAGCTCCTTCAAATGTTTACATAAAACTACATGCAAGAGCAAACGCTCTCTCTCTTTCTCTCTCTCCCTCCCTTTCCCTTCCCTTTCCCTTCCCTTCTCTTTCTTCCTCCCTCCGTTTCGGTCGTCGTCCCTCCATCCTCTCATTTGCTCTCCAGGCTGTAGCACTGCGTCTCGCCCCGCTCTCTGCCGTCGTAGCCGGGCAGCGGCTGCCCGTACTTGTCCACGCACCAGCAGTAGCCCCGCCTCCTCCCTTTGGACGGACGGCACTGCAAAAGACACGCAGAGAAAAAAAAGAACAATTTTTTTTTAAGATGGTTTTGCCTGGGCTGCTTTTTCTCAATGCTTTCGCTGAAGATCTGCAGCACTCAACAAGAAGGATGGTGTCGCACGCTCTGGGCTCCATCTGTAGTTGGGAAACAGGAGCCAGATAAAGGAGAGAAAGAAAAACACTGTAGTGTAGGACTTATCACTTCGAGACACATTGTGAAAACAGATTAGCGTTTCCAAGGTGAGGCATTACCCTGACACCGCTTTATCAACACCACCTCCAGGTTTCATGCGTGCATTATAATAACAACACTCTCTTTCTTCGCCGGCTTTCAGGTTGTTGGATGCGTGTCAGGAGGCCGGGGCCTGGAGTCCTGCCTCAGCAGAACCGCACTAGGGCAGAGCGTCCCATCGATCACGGAGAGCGACGCTTCGCAGGTTTTCTATCAAGAGATAAACACAGAGAAGACGCAGCTGCCCCCTCCTGTGATACATTAATGCATTAATCAGGACCCGGGCAGGGAGGCCGCCCGCTCACAAACGGCAGCCGGGAGCAACGTGCAAAGCCGCTATCGAGCCGGTCCCATCCGGGTTTATTTATGGGCGGCGGCAGCGAGGAGGGCAAGAGCGACAAAAACGCAGATTATTTTCGATAGAGCGGGACGGGGACGAGCAGCGAGCGAGAGTGAAGGAGTGTGAAGGTAAACATGGAGTTGCTAAAATATTTGCCAAGGCCAGTTGGAGGGTTGCAGGGAAACCAGCGCTGCTATTCTGGGAAGCTGGCAGACGCTCAAAATCATCTGGAGCTGATTATGGCCTGCGAGTGCACGGCGGCGCGTGCACGCGGGCGCACATAAACACGCACACACACACACACATTGGGGCAAACATGTACAAATGCGTTGAATGCACCGCGAGTGTACATACATACAGACATACATACATACATACACCCCCCACCTGCTTACACACATGTGCACACACACACACACACTTGGTATCAGATGTCCCGCTGATGTGGGGAGGGTGGAGGAGGGGGTGGGGGGCGGGGCTCGGCGGAGTGGCAACTTTATGAGCTGTATTTGGTGTACACATGAAACGACACAATCAGGCGGGCCAGGCTAAACGCTGGCTCAGAATAATCCTCCACCCATCATCCCCCGGCGGGGAGAGTGGTGACAGAGCAGCGAGGTGACCGGCGAGGCCCAGACACACCTGTCTGTCTCTCTGCCTGTCTGTCACTCACTGTAAATACAGCCCATTAGCTATAAAAATACACACACACACACACACACACACACACACACACACACACACACACACACACATACAGTGTCTATATATATATACTTTCTCAACCAAAGTATAAATACATACATTTACAAGGACACTGGAGTCTTTAAAAGTTAATTATTATTGATCTGTCTCAATAGAGTCTATGTGTTCTATAAATACTCTCAATCCACAGAGAACATTTCAGACAAGCCGTCAGGACTCCTCCTGTGAAGTTGTGATGTCACGATTACAGTCACTGCCAGTCCCCCACTCCCAGCCAATTAGAGGAGAAGCTCATTAATAATAATCAGAAAGACACTAAACAACCTGTTGTGAGAGAAGCTTGAGAGATGTGTGAAACTATACTGGGACAGACATACTGTGCCTTATTAATGACATCACATGTTCACATGAAATCCAGGAAAAGTGAACACTATGGGACTTTTGAAGTTAAAGCGTTAACTTATGTGATTAAAGGACCATACCAAAGTTGTACATGTTTTACATTTAGGACAAACCACTTTTACTGTATGTCACAGTTAATTCTGATAGGGCAGCAACTAACAACTAGACTATTACTACTGATAGTCGATTGAACTATTGATTATTGAAATTATTGTTTGTTGTTTGTGTTTAGTTGTTTGGTTCATAAATTGATGTAAAATGTTGGACACTGTTTCTGAAAGCTTCTTTTCTTCCTAAAATTGACTCAAAAATAGTTGGTGATTAAAACAATAGAAGGCAACTAATTGTTTAATTGACAAATAATTGTAACTTCAGTCTAGCATTTGTCAGTTGTCTTATAATGAAAAAAACTGCTCAGCAGTAAACACACATTCTTTCTTCAGACTAGCAGGTGAACATGTGAGCATTTAGCATTTACAAAGCAGATATTACTCAGTCCCGTGCGCCACCCATGGGAGGGGCCTCGGGGAGCATGTGCAAAGAGCGTTGGGCGGCGGCTCGGGGCGAGCTGGCTTTGAGGGATGTGGAATTTAACCTCTCTGGCAGGGAACCTGAGCTAGTGCACGAGGTTGAGAGGTACCAGCTAGATATCGTCAAGCTCACCGGAACCTGTTTCTAGAGAAGGGTTGGCCCCAATGAGAGGCGCAGAGTGGAGGTGGGAACGGTTGTTTCCCCCTGACTCAGTGCCTGTACATTGGTGCTCATCCTGGTAGATGAGAGGGTGGTGTCTCCCTTCCACCCTTTGGGTGGGGGGACAGGTCCTGATTCTCATCTGTACCTGTTCTCTGAATGACTGAGTACTCACCCTTTTGGAGTCCTTGGAGGGGGTGCTGGAAAGTGCACCTTGTGGAGACGAATGGGTGCCCTGATCTGAACGCTAATAATTGTTCAAAGCGAACACTCAATTCAGGAATAAGGGGGTCACCATCTGGTGGTAAGTTGGCTCTGGCAGACCCAATTTTCTGTTGGGGTTTTCTGGGAACTCACACACCTGGGAGAACTTCAGCCATGTCCCGGGTAAGGCAGGGGACATTAAGTCCAAGTTGACCGTGTTCGTGCCTCTGTTGCTGAGGCGACTACAGTGGTTTTTGTGGCGGCAGCCCTCGAACTCACTGGTGGACAATGGTGGTAACGCCCCTCGATGGCAAGGCCAGATGAGTTGGCTCGGGCATCTAGCGAGGATGCCTCCTGGAAGCCTCCGCGGTGAGATGTTCCAGGCACATTCCTCCAGGGGCAGCCTCTGGGAAATGCTGAGACTATCTCTCTCAGTTGGCCTGGGTACATCTTGGGGTTCCCCTGGAAGAGCTGGACAAAGTGACCGGGGGGAGGGAGGTCTAGGCTTGTTGTTGAGGTTGCTGCCCCCATGACCCACTCAGACAAGCAGTAGAAGACGGGATGAGACAAGATGTATTACTCAGGATCTGAACAAAGTATTTAACTTACATTCACCAGGTGACAGGAAATAAAAATAATTGAGAATGTTGCTAGATGTGAAATTATTAAATCAGAAGTTGATAACATAAAAGAAATGTTTGCTGGCTGCAGAAACTGTTTGTGTGTCCTCTGCTGTGCAGTGAAAGCAGCACAGCGCAGGTCGAGTCTTTCATCAGCATCTACGGGATGTTTTCAGTCACAGAAGCATGTGTAGGTTGCAAATACATAATCACAGTAGTTACCGCCATGAAAAGGCCTAAAAACATCCTTGGGCCTGCAGTTAGTGTGTGAAGCACAAGTGAAACGCAGCCTGGATGAACACAGCTGTAGTGATTAAAGTAAAGACTCAAACGCTGTCATCTGACACTCGGCAGAGACTAAATTAGTAGCCGAGTTCCTGCAGCAGGGAATCAATGAACTAGCAGTGAAACTGCCGCGTTTCTGCAGAGAGCTGAGGCTGGTCTAAGGTGAGGACTGACCTGTGTGTGTGTGTGTGTGTGTGTGTGTGTGTGACACTGGTCCACTTTGGTTTCTTTTGATTGTGAAGAGTTTCAACCAGACTAGACTCTTTAGTTGTATTAATCTTTGACAAAACTATTTAAAAACAGACATTTAAATTCCAAAACTATCAGACAGACCGACAGAAGGAGACAGACAGAGGGACAGTGACACACACAGACAGACAGACAGAGACATAGACAGACAGACTTTAGAGTACGACCAGGTGTCTGTTTCCGGTGTAGTCAACGTGCAGCCTGAGCGCATGATCAAAGGCAGCTTTATAGAGACAGAGGCCTATTAAAATACCTCGACAACAACTACTGCAGCAGTCTGGGAGCAAGTTTGCAGCCCAACACGCCCCATTCTCACACACTAACATCATCGAGGGATTCTTTTTGGTCAACTCAGTTTTCCTCCTACCTTCCTCCTCCTCTTCTGTCTCACCGTTTTCTGTCTCTCTCTCTCTCTCTCTCTCTCTCTCTCTCCTCCCTCCATTCCCCCTCACGGTGCCATCGTCTGAGTCTGTGGCCAGCTTCTATTTTAGCCCTGACCCAGCGGACGAGACTGCGGAGAGGAGCTTAACATTGTGTTCTTCTGCTCTGGTTAATGATGATAGAGTCCTGTATGTGCCTGTGTGTGTGTGTGTGTGTGTGTGTGTGTGTGTGTGTGTGTGTGTGTGTGTGTGTGTGTGTGTGTGTGTGTGTGTGTTATGGGAGGGTTGGGAAGAGCAAAATGAGCAAAATGTCCATGTGTGCATTCCTCTGTTGCTTGGCTACCTTTGAATTTCCGCACAGTCTCTTTCATCTGTGAACTATTAGCAGTCATCTCAAGCAATCCTTTCTTTACTGCTCCCATCCACACACACACACACACACACACACATACAAACATACTGCAGGACAAAAGCTTAGACATCCAAACATCCACTAAACTGGATGTCACTTTGAATTTCTCTAATTAAGACTTAAGGAGTTGTAGGAGTAGTATTAATTAAAAGTAATGTTTGAGTTGGTACTTTTTTCATTATAAATTTATGACATGCACTGGTTTCCTTTAAAGAAGATGCAACCCGACTCTGTTTATTTTCTCATAATCTCTACATCGAGCAGAAGATTCATCAACCGGGAACAGAAAACAGATTCTAATCCAAGAATTTTAGAGGCAATACTTGCTGCAAACCTCAGCTGCTCCCTGCACGACTTTTAGGAGGCTCGGACACGTTTGTAGCTTACATTCCACACTGGGTTGAACTCATTTTCACAAGGAAAGAAAATGTATACAGTAAAACCATCAAAACCTAGGTTTGGAATTTAAAAGTCCATCTTAATAAAGTAATAACTTATTAGTATATTAGTATAGTATTAACACAATATTATTTTTAGTATGTTTTACAAAGCCCCCCTAAAGAGATGAGTTCAAGGGGCGATAGAAAACCTTCTACACAGGTTACTATTGCAGCAAAGGCAGCACTGGAAGGGCCCAACTGGTAACTTTCAGGCTTAAAAAACATTTACGGAGCTATGAATTATCAATCAAAAATGATTCAATGTTAAATAACCTGTCTGGAATTCCATCATCCACAACAATGATGGTTTAAAGAGATAGTCTGGGTGGAGCTCACACTAATCAAAGTTCTCGGCACGCATGGCCTCCCAATATCATTGTCTATCAGCATGATTCACTGTAAACATCATCAAATGGCAAATAAGGGGACGTTGCCCAAGCCTGGTGTTGATGGCAAATTTACAGCTGATGTCCTCCTTAAACCCTTCTGAAGTCCACACGAGGTCAAAACGTTCATTTTCTGAAGAGGATTTCTGCACTGACCCTCCTCCTGAGCCACAGAGTTCATGTTCGGCGCAGACCTGGTGTCCTACGTCCTGCTCTCACTCCCACTCCCCCCTCCAGCACTATACGTGGTCCACACTATAAAAGCACATTTCATCCACCTTCACGTTCATAATGCCACCTTTATGGGTATGTACGCGTGTGTGTTGTGTGCATGAATGCGTGCTCTTGTGATGCAGGTCTTTATAGCTAATAGCAGCGCCGCTGGGCTTCACGGACATTAAAAAGAGCCCGGTCTGACCACAGGATAAACACTAGCTCATAAAATGCAATGAGTGTGTGTGTGCGTGTGTGTGTGTGTTTGTCTGTGTGTGTATAGGGGTGCAGGTATATGTATTTGTGTGAAAGAGGGTGCATCTGTGTGTGTCTGGAAGAATATTAGGAGTAGCTGGCCTGATATTGCTTTTTCTAAGAAAAAAATATTATATATATATATATATATATATATATATATATATATATATATATATATATATATATATATATATATATATAAAGTTTAATGAGAGTCTGTTTTAGAAAAATGGAGCCACATAAACATTAAAATGGAAGCCTAAATAATTCTACCTGGCAAAGTTTGTAAAATATAGGCAACAGACGATGGTATGACCAGATAATGATGACTGGATGAGGAGAAAACTTCAATAAGACAACAGAAGTTCACTAAATATTGAGCCTATTAACAGTAAGGTGAAGCAATGGAAAGTTCCTGGGTTGTATTTGACATTGGCATATCACCGCCAAGCAATACTTGTTGTGTTAAGCACAAAAAAACATGTCATCTCTGCAAATCTAGAGCCTTCCATAATATTATAAATGAGCCTCACCTCTGATTGGCTGATTTGAATGACTGGGCAGTTGTGGCATCAAAACGGAAACTTAATTGAAGTCTGACAACTGCCTTATAAAGCACAGCTTGTGAAACTGTGGATTGAGCATTTTGAAACACAGACAGTATTAATACCAACTAGAACCTTCTATTAAACAAACAGAAGCTCACCATCACCATGCCACCCTTCTACATACCATTAAAACACAAACGTCAGTTTGTTCAGTTTACAGTCCCGTGGTGATCAGAGGAAAGTCTATGTGGTGAGGAATATGTGATATGATCGAAAGCTCCAGCACAGATACTACATGAACTGTGTGATAATGTTGCATTGCCAAATAAATAATTTAATATCTTTACTGAACTACAACCATAGACCCACTAAACTCAAACTTATCGACCACTTCAACACCATCATTCTAAGACATGCCCCCCTGTCCTCCAATTGGACAGATGAAGATTTGAAGGAAGGACTGAAGGAAAATGGAAATTGAACAGGAGTAGGTAGGAGGTGGAGCCAGGATGTGAAATTAGAGTATTGAAATGTCTGCAATGTCTAAAGTTATAAAAGGAAATAATCAAATTCTCAAATTCTAGCACTTGAAAAGCTTGTTTTGGTATCTCAGATATCATGAAGTCAGTCCTACATTCTAAATGACTCCATCTCCCCCGGAGCAAAGCAACAAGGGGTGAATTAGAAAACCAGGGAGAGAACGAGCGAGAGAGAGACAGAGTGAAAATAGCTGTCTGGGTCCCCGAAGGTTGGCCAGTTATTATAAAGCCATTGTGGTCAGTGTGTACGTTTCCACAGATCCTTCTGAGTCACGCTCAATAAGTCAGCCCTTATGGGCCCGGTGCTGGCAGCAGGACGCGGCAAACCAGGGAGCAAGGGAGGAATAAGGGTATGCAGGCACCTGGCTCGCCTCCTTAACCCACCGCCTCTTCCTCCTCCTCTTCCTCTCAACACACACACACACTCACACTCACTAAACTCTGAAGGAGCACACACACACACACACATGCAGCGACGTAGACCCTGTCGTCCCATTCACACCCCTCTGCCAGGTGATTCCTGGCCAAACAGGAAGGAAAAGCCAGGTGGGCAGAAGGGCAGGATGGACAGAAAGATGGAGGCAGCCCAACAGAAGACGGCTGGGTGACTGTAGGTGACAGAATGGGGCAATGATGAGTGGCTGGAATGGACACGAGAGAGGGAGGGAGAGAGAGAGATGTAGAGAAAGTGAGAGACGTCGAGGGGTGTAATGAGTGGGTTGGTGCTGGGCACACACAGCCTCAGCTGCATACTGAGCCGGTGCATGGAACTGCTGCTGCTGCTAACACCACTGCTTCTGCTAACACTACTTCTGCTGCTGCTAACACTACTGCTGCTAACACTACTGCTGCTGCTAACATTACTGCTGCTGCTTACACTACTGATGCTGCTAACATTGCTGCTGCTAGTACTACTGCTGCTGCTAACACTACTGCTTCTAACACTACTGCTGCCGCTAGCACTACTGATGCTGCTAACATTGCTGCTGCAGGTACTACTGCTGCTGCTAACACTACTGCTGCTGCTAACACTACTTCTGCTGCTTACACTGCTGCTAACACTGTTGCTGCTAATACTACTGCTGTAGCTAACACTGATGCTAATACTGCTGTTAACACTGCTGCTGCTCACATTGCTGCTGCTAACACTACTGCAACTAACACTGCTGCTGCTAACACTGCTGCTAACACTACTACTAGTAACACTGCTGCTGCTAACACTGCTGCTGCTGCTAAAAATAGATTTTCACTGCAGCCAAGGTAGAGCTAACATGTCTGTGACTGCTGATGCTGGGCCCACTCAGGTTACAGCAACACACACACACACACACACACACACACACACACACACACACACACACACACACACACACACTCGTAACTGGTTGTCCCTCCTGTCCTTGTCCTGTAGATGTTCACTTCTCTCTGTTGTCAGACAGATGCTGTTGTAGCGATGTTATATACACTTATATATCATCCATGTTCTTTCTGCTTTTAATGTCCTTGTTGTATTCGTGTTTCACAACAGACAGGCTAACCATCTGTTTTATGTCAATACTAACTTACTTATATAAACTTTAACTTGAACATAACATTTAAATAAAAGCTTAGACACTTTGCTTTTCAGTCATGAAACAAATGAGGACATGATGGTTAAAACCTGCTGCAGCTTCTTTTAACAAGTAGAAGCAAAAAAAAACATTTTAGAAATCAAAACAATAATTACATAATCAAAAATTAAGAATTGGAATATTTAAAATGGAGTTTTATTCCAGTTAGGTCAATGGTCCAATTATCAGGAACTGATCCGTCACACTTCCCACATCTGCTATGAATTTATATCAAGAAGCTGCTGCTAATGTGGTGTGGATCAGCACTTTGGTGATATCAGAGTCGTCAAACTCGTTTCTGTTTCCTTCATCAAACCTGTTTAACATGTTTAATCCATCAATGTAACATTGAGCCTCATTTTCCCTCCTGCACCTGACATTAAAACTGTGTTCTAAAGTTGTGTGTGAAATGTATGTCTCAAACTCATTTTTAAATCTGTCATCATTCACACTTTGATTTTCACAGCTGTATATGTAATAACAATAAATGGACACTAGTGACCAATAGGTTCTAGTTTAGTTTCTGTTGGTTCATACATGGATCTACTGTTACGGACTTTACTCCTTGTGCTAAATGGTGTAAAAGTTTCATCTTAGAGCTGCAACAAAAGACTATTCTGATACCTAATCCATTAGTTGTTTGGTTCATTAAATGGTGTAACATCGTCGATTTAATCAGTGTTTCCCAAAGCTAAAGACTGTAAAATGTCTTCTCAAAAGTGGGGCTCCGTCAAGGAGGGGTGCGTTAGACCTCGGGGAACATGATTTTTTATTTTTATTTCTTTTTTACGGTCCTAGAAAGAAGTGCATTTGCACCTCCACTACTTAGGGGGCAGTAGCGCTCTCATAGGCAGAGTGTGCGCAGGGAGCATACAGCATGCTATGAAGTGAGGACACCATGAAAACTATTAAAAATATTTAACAGGGATTAAAAAACAGGTGGAGAGAGACAGAGATAAAGAGGCAAACGAAGGTCTCCCAGAGCTAAGACGAGTGTCATATGGTTTGACATAGTCAGTCAAAAATGTTTGTTAATGTTAATTTAAGATTTATTTTTTAATTTCAGATGCACTTTAAATCTTTTCTGTTACAGTTAATGAAGTTATTGTATGTTGTAAGTTGGTCCATATTTCTTTCTTTTTTCTTCTCTTATACGTTAATAAGGATACAGTGTTATGCAGAGGTACTTTTTTAGAGGTACAATTTTATAGACAAATGATACTATGTATAGTCATGTGGGGGGGCATGATATGTTTTCTTCTCCATAGGGGGGCGTGACAGAAAATAATTGAGAAGCACTGGTCCAGACCAACAGTTCACAACCCAAAGATCATCAGTTTACTATTATAGAAGACTCATTACTTATTTAAAATTACTGAAATAAGCAAAAACTAACAGTTGTCAACTTGAATTTTAATTCAAAAGCAACAAATCTATTTCTCACTCAAAAATGTTTGTTGGTTGAACAGAATTGCATCAGAAGTTGTCAGAACTCAGACTGAAGCAAACAGCTGCGTTAATTTTTTATTGTCGAACCAACGCGTTTCTTTTTGGCGCGTATCAGGTTTTATTTTCAACAATGAGTCGAGTATCTGATGTTAACCCGTTGAATAAAATGGAGGTGTCTGGTGAAAGGTCAACAGATTTTGGGTGGATTATCACTTCAGGAACACGGAGCCAGCTTGTGTATCATGTGTGTGGTTATGCCCCTTTATCCCCTGCTCTGTCTTTCACCCCTGCCACCTTCCCTTACACCCTCCCTCCTTTCCCTCCTCCCCCCCCCCTGCTCCCTTCTTTTCACAGTATTGTCACCCTAGACGGTTCACACGGTCTCCTCTTCACTGTGTTTCCGGTCATAAATCTCTGCAACACACCGTGAAGGCACATCCCCTCAGATGGATTTAACACAGCACCCTGCACCCCACCGGCCCGCTGAGAAACAGGGCGACAAAGGCTGGCACACTGCTGCACACACACACACATTCACACACACACACGCTTCCCTGGTAGATATTGTGTTGATGAAATCCCGGAAAAGAGCATGAAGGAGTCTGATTTAAGGTATTAAGTATCAACGAAACTGCACTTCAGGGAAAGAGTGAGGTAAGAATCTGAGAGGATGATTTTATTCTCAGTGTGTGTGTGTGTGTGTGTGTGTGTGTGTGTGTGTGTGTGTGTGTGTGTGTGTGTGTGTGTGTGTGTCTGTGTGTTATGGCCCGAGTCGGTCTCTGACTCATGCTGCTCGTTGGCGGGGGGGGGTTTCAGTGACTCATGTGTTTCTCAGAAAGGGCTCCTGCTCCGCGGAATCCCTCAGATAAGACTCCCAGCCCCGGGAAACAGGACGATGGTATTTATTTGACGCGCTGTTCGTCTGGGCTATGCCCCTCTAACCCCTCCCCTCCCGTTCACCACCTTCCCCCCCGTCCCGCCGCCCACCCCCTGCGCGCCCCTCCTCCTCCCCTCAGGTCAGCACATGTCACCCGGAGGAACCGCTGTACGCGAACAGATTTTAACTTCTCCTTCGGCTTTCCTTTTTTTTTTTTTTTTTTTCTGCTACATGAGCAGGCTTTGGGTGGCCCGAGTCTGCACCACGGACAAGAAAAACTAAACCAATGACAGCCTGTTTGTTTTTTTTACCTCACCAACAGCACCCCACACCTACACCCTCACCAAAACTACTGCCATCAAACAAGCGCCATCCATACACTCCCCTGTAGCCACATCTACCGTGCCACACACACTCCCAGACCACATTCTTACATCCCTACCCCCCACACTCTCCCACACCACACACCCACAAACACACCTGACCGACTTCATTTCCTGTGAGGCATGAGTCAGACGGCTGCAGTGCATTTACCAGAGTAATACATGGTTATTAGCCATTCTGATAATATAGTGTTGATGTGGCTGTCAAGGCAACCTGAGATGCAAAAAAAAAAAAAAGAGGGAGGGGGTGTGTGTGTGTGTGGGTGGGTGGGTGGGATGAGTCGCTGAAGGATTCTTTGGAAGTGTTCAGGCATGCGACTGGCCTTTTTGCATGTCCACAGACCACAGGTGTGTGTGTGTGTGTGTGTAACAGATAGAGGAGGATGAAACAGCAGGGAGAGACATTCACCTGTTTTTTCTTGTAGAAGCCCTTTCTGTCACAGTTGGGTATGCGGAAGCCTCTGGGGTTGAGCACGTTGCTGATTTTAAGACTGTTCAGGATGCTCTCCATCTCCCGCCGACAGGGCCCCTGCAGCACCGCGGAGACACACACACACACACAGCGACACCAGCGTTACACCCCGACACAGTCCCAGAACACGAGGAACACCAGGCGTGTTCACAAACATCAGAGCCTGTAACCTCCGCCCCCTCCAGCGCTGATTCAAACAAATACTTTAAATGATACGATAGGGAATCCTTGTTATTTCTACAACATCACATCAAAACACAACTTTAAATGCCTTGTGTATCATCTTTAGAAAATCCTCCCAAATCTTCACCAAATTACCTCTTTGGAAACATTTTGATTTTGAACAATGTTTGTCTAAACTGCATTTAGTCAAGTACTGTACTTCAGTGCAATTTTGACATACTTTACTTGTGTGTTTCTGTGTGACACTACTTTAACTTCACTCCACTACATTTTAGATGGAGGGGGGCCTAATCTAGGTCCCAATCCCCTAGGTTAAGTAGTTAAACTATTAACATGCTGCCAAACTGCTGCATAATGCTGCATATAATCTAATGATGGCAAAGAGAAAAATATAACACTTTACTACAATACTTTATCTACATCAACTCATAATACTTTTTACATTATACATAATACTTTAATTACATCAATTTAGAACACTTATCTACTTTTAAGTAGGATTTTTTATTATTTGTAATGCAGCATTTTTTCACTTCCATATTGATACTTTTACTTGAAGGATCTGATTAATTCTTCCATTGATTCCCTCCCTTAGCAATTGTTTGACGTCATGTGATCAACATGGATGTTGTTTAAATGATTTGACCACAACGTTGTGATGATCCTTGTATTTCACGCTCTATATCACACATGTGGCAATGACACATATTTCTGTTTCTATGTAGGGAAAACCACCAGCTGATGTAAACGGTGCAGGGATCAAAACATTTTGCAAGTATTGGGAGGTCACAAGATGACAGGTTAAAACCTTGTGAATAGTTGAACCATGTATGACTTGTAAGGCTTTTAATTTGAAAACAACTGATAAAGGAAATGGCTACAGCGTTGGAGGTGGGGCCCTGCTTGTCCCTATGAAAACTGCTCAGTGGTGCATGAAGCCAAAAACGGCACTTTGTGAAGAAAGAAACAAAGATAAACCGGTTAAATCATGTGGCTCTTCTACAGTTTCTAGAAGGTCATTGGACTGAATGAATAAACTTCTGAGTGAAATGAGTCATTTTATAGGGTTATGCCACTCAATAGAAATGTATGCGCACTTCTACAGACGCCTATTCCTCCATGATTGTGTCAGGGAAACATTTTGGGGCCCGACAGACCCAGAAGTTGTAATTATCCGGTTTGACCACTAAGCCAAATTGGCTTCAAAGCTCAGAGCACTTCCTGGGGGCTCGGCTTCAGCCAACCAATAGGAGAACTTCACCATTCTCTCAGTGACTTCTGTTTTTTTTTTTAAGGGCTGACTCATCTGTTATGGTGCAGCCAAAAAATGTATGTTAGCGTTAGCATTAGCTTATGAACTTAAAGGTTCAGTATTATTCATCAGGTTGGCCAAACTATTCTTTTAGCTTTCAGAAACGGACCATAAAACCTGCCTAATTTATTGATTAATTGATTGCACTAATAGTATATAAACTTTGCCCTTTAGATGTATTTGAATGACGATGAAAGTTATTTATTTGGGGAATACACATCATGATTTGGTAAGCAATTAAAGCATAAAAATGGTTGTATAGACCACAGAGATTCATAAAGACTCAGAACCATCCTATAGTCTGCAGATATGTTAACACTTACTTGAGAATTACATTGCATATACTCGCTTTTCCAAATACTGACCGTAGAGATAAAGAGGCCTCAAATGATTGATACCAAACCAAAACTTCTGCTGGGTATAAGTTACCTAAACCAGTGTTTCCCACAGATGTAGTAGTATTGTGGCGCTGGGGCCTACGAAGCCCTGACAGAGTCGCCATCGTACCCAGGGGTGGTGACGCAGCACCACACAATGGTCAATGTGTGGGAAACACTGTTAACTGTTCAACGTATGTTGATGGCAACACCGATGACTATAGAGAGGTCAATTATCTTATTTTACACATTGGTCAGATAAATACTTATTTGAGATTGGCCGGCAAGTCTGCATCAAAACCATTTAACGCACGCATAGTTCAGTTCATGTTTAATCAGCTGTTCTAAATGCATCCACTAGAGCTCAGCTGTCACAGTTACTGGTTATCAGCTGCTGCCGCTCAGCTGAGTAATGAGCTGAAGTAACGAGTGGAGCGGGACGGAAAACACACCCGCGATGAGTTTAACATTTCTGATCATTTTTGATCTGTTTGGAGAACACAACAAGAAAATAAAGAGACATATAAATTAACTGCTGTTTGGTAGCA
The DNA here is from genome assembly GCA_036785175.1 of Eupleurogrammus muticus. Classification (NCBI taxonomy): domain Eukaryota; kingdom Metazoa; phylum Chordata; class Actinopteri; order Scombriformes; family Trichiuridae; genus Eupleurogrammus; species Eupleurogrammus muticus. The sequence continues at coordinate 20,685,201 of JAYKQN010000006.1, read as the reverse complement.
ATGTCTCTAATTTAACCAAATCAATGAAGATACACTGAAACCAAGAGTTACAGTGATGATGCCACAAGTTTCTACTGGAGTATAAACATGGACAATGCATGAGAACTTTATGAGTAGTAGTGTTCCAGGTATTACTGTTAAACACACTCCTAACTCATCAGTTGCCTTCATGAACCCTGGAAATGTCTGTTTTCCCTCCTAATTAGCACCACTCTCACGCCTTTCAGCCACAGCACCGACTATGAAGTTACATTATCAGTCATCTCGGGTGAGAGTTGCCACCTCCAGTGTCCCTCATTTCAAATTAAAAGCCTTCTAACGTTTCATACTCGGCCTGGCTGTATGCTGGGGTTGCACCTATAGTCTTGCGTCACTGCGTCCGGGTGTGACTTACATACTCAGTCTCCCTCTTGCTCTCCAGGGAGAAGTTATGCACGTCCATGTTGGCTCCTCCTGACACCGATTCCACCTTGTAGCTCTGAGTCTTCCTGTTCTGATCTTTCTGGATCAGCTTGTTGTGCAGCGGCTGCCTGGTGTCCATGGACCCACGGCTGTGGCCGCCCTTCACGGTCGCCACGCCGGGCAGCACCGTCATGGTCGCGGTCACGTTGGCGCAGCCCTCTTCTACCTGGTTACCAGTGTTCTCTGTGTGGGGGAAAGACAGAGCTGTTTTAGTTTACAGTCCTCATAAAATACTCCTCTGCACTTAATCCAGCAGAGAATGCTTGACTGTCTAGAAGAAAGAAGCCTGTTTAAAACTTACAAAATAGAGTTAGCTCATTGCCTTGTGGGCTGTTTGGAGCCAGAGATGAAGCCAAGTAATAAACAGAAACATGATGATTTCATATCCACAAATTTCCACAGTGCTGTACGCAGACCAAGTGATAGAGTCACAAAGATGGCCTGAGTGTAAACAGGCCTTTTTAAGGTCTCGGAGGAGAAAAATGCTGTTTATGTGTGTATGGTTGGGCGGGGAACAGGGGGTTGGGGTTAAAAGAGGAGGAGGTTAGGGGCAGTGAGAGGTAAAGCGGGAGATGAGGGAGCAGATATATTAATAGCCCGTGGTGCTGGCAAAGATTCCTGTCAAATCGTTAAACACAGAGCGAGCAGCGCAGGGGAGGAGAGGAGGGGGCTCCCAGCACTCCTCCCTAATATAGGAGAGGACCCGGCTTCCCGCCATGCGCCACCCGGCTGGTCGCATAACCGCAAGGCCACAGAGGCTCGGAGACGTCCCCGAGACGCAGTGGGACGGTGGGAACACACATGCAGTGGCTCACACACACCCAAACACAATTCTGAACTGTTAACTGGAAGCAGATTTTGTGTTGAGGCGCTGTGGTGAGGGCGGCGGGCGGGCACGTCGGGGTGTAGCTGGTGCGGGCGGGCGGGCTGGCAGCCCACCCTTTGCTCGGTGACCACCTGATCAATTAGTGACGTGGTGGGGCTCCGCAGCCTCCCGGGCTCACCAGGGCTTAGAATAACAACGTGGGGACGTCCCACGACGACGTTGACTGTCTGCAACAACACATAAGACAAGGGACAGACGCTCCCCGACGTGACACAGCCGCTGCATAAACATCCGTGGATGAGAAAATATCGAGATTCTTGGAAGCATTCGATTTTATCATCAGTTTAAATTTTTATATAACCTTTCTAGAAAGCCTGAGGCGTTTAGGATAAACACATTACGCAATTTGTTTGTATAATGGCACGGGGGTAAACAGCACAAACTGCGGTGAGGAGGCTTGTTAATGTCTGGTAGGAGGCTGTCGTGGAGCAGGGGGACTGATGGTGGTGGAAACCACCAACCGGGCTGCACTTACACACACTGACCAACAGAGGTGCATAGGATCAGCTCCCACCTTTATTTTTTTTCCATCTCCAACAGAAGAGATACAGTAAATAAATACGCACTGATATGGTGTTCCTGCCATGACTTGCTGTTTGTTGCCTAAGAAGAGCGAGGAAAAGGGTTTTGTTTGGTTCTGTACGGTAAAAACGTACGTTTCAGTCGTGAGAATAAAAGTGTGCAAGTTGTCCGCGTGTTGTGCATGCATACAGTACATGTGTGTATGTGTGTGTGTGTGTGTGTGTGTGTGTGTGTGTGACAATGTGACTGCTGAGTGCTTGCACACCACACACCACTGTGGCCAAACCAAATAACCAGGAAGAAGAAGAAAACACACACAAACACACATACACATCGCACACACACACACACCACACACACACACATACACACACTCTTGGAGGCCTGACGTCAGCAGTACCTAAACACACACCAGTGTGTATTCACATGGAGGTGGCATGTGTGCCGTTTCGACCAGGGTGAGCTGCATGGATCCATTCACACAAAGCACCATGCATATAAGCTCTGACCCAGCAGGCAGAGTGCGGGAATGTGCAGTTTGTGCTTATTGATAATGAGGTGTGTGCGTGCATTTGTATGTGTGTGTGTGTGTGTGTGTGTGTTTCAGTTGCTTATAGAAAACTCAGAGAAATGATCCCACTCTGCCACACTCCCGAGATGTTCTGGCCCACATCCTGGAGTGGGGAAGCTGCAGCACATATTTTCATGCTGTGTACAAAAATCCATGAGCTTTACTTGTAGGAAAATAAGGACATTACAGAAGAAGAGGCTCAGCTCGGCTGAACACTGTATACTTACAGTATGTATGTGGCATTCCTTAAGTATTGGTTTGAGGGAGCCAGGTTGTGTGTGTGTGTGTGCGTGTGAGGGAGAGAGAGAGAAAGGGGAAAGAGAGAGGGAGCAGTGTTGTCCTTTTTTTTTAAAAAAACAAATCTGCAAAAAACTCAAATCTGTTCATTTCTTACAGTGTATTTTTGCGCATTTTACGCACGATGGCTCAACGCCGCGCGCGTCTGCCAGCGATTAATTGCTGCGAACAACCTCCAGCCTCGCAGCTGATGGTGTTACCCGTCCGCTCAAACTTTCGGGAGCCTATGGGATTTGTTTTACCCAGGCGAACACATCACTGTGCAATGTCAAACCTCCCCTCCAAAACCTCAGGGCCAGGAATGGTGTGTTTTTTTTATTGTGGCGCGCTGCATAACAGCACGGGGACTCGTTTTTTTTTGCGCGTGTTCTCCGTGCGCCTCTTTTATCGAACCTATATCAACTATAAGCATCTTTATCTGACCCACCGTCAATAAAAAAAGTATTTTGCCCTTTTTTTTCCTAAACGAGCAGGGGACAGGTCCGCACAGAGCAGCGCCTCAAGGGCAGAGCGCGTCGTTCGCAGCCGCCAAAATAACGCAAAACAAGGTGCGGAGCGAGGCACCAAGCAGAAGCGTGAAAAAAGCGCAAAATGGGGAGAGAAAAAAAAAAGAAAAGAAAAAAAAAGCGGCGCCTTGCCTACCTTGTTTTTGCGTCGGAACGAGCATGCTGTGGAGCTTTTTGGACGCGGCGCCGGAGCACAGTCCCCGTCCCTCCAGCAGCGCCTGCAGGGGTCGGCTCTCCCCTGGCCGGTGCTGGCAGGTCAAGCCGTAGCCGCAGCGCGCCGTGTACACTCCGCACGCCTGTCCCTCGCCGAGGGCGCACGTCATGCAGCAGCCGCAGCCGGGCTCCCGCACCCGCTCCGCGCAGTCGTTGGGCAGCGGCTTGCACTGGAGCAGCGCCCCGGCGTCGCACGGCTCGCATCGGACCACCGGCCCCACGGTGGCGGCGAGCCGGGTGAACACGGCCAGCGCCGCGGCGACACAAAGCACACAGACACCGGGCATTCTGCCGATTAAGCTGGTCACAAAGGGACAGTATGTGAGTTGTCACGTAGGCTTAAGGGGACTCTCTGTGACACAGCGAGCCGGCTAGCCTTCTCCATCTGTATTTTCTTTTACGCGAACTTCTCGTTTTATACAGGCGGAAAAAAAAGAGGCAACAAGTCACACCCTCCTCCGTATGAATAATGTAAACGGAGAGCCCCGATATGAGGGACCGCTGCGTACAGAGCGGCTCGCACGCTCCTCTCTTTTAATCCATTATAATCATTTACTGCTCTTCTGCTGCGCTTTCACGCTCGCTGTGTTCTGGCAGAGGTGTTAGTTTCCGCCTGGAAATGTGGCCTCTTGTGTCTCGGGGACTGGGGACAAAGTAACACGATTCTGATGGCGTGAGGCTGGGGAGGGTTGCGTTTCTTCTCGCTGTGGCGAGCGAGATAAATACTTTTTTTTTTTCTTCCTCTTGTCACAGATAAAGACGCGCATCTGCACGTTTCCTGAGCAGAGGGAGCCTTCGGAAGGGTAAATAGGCAGAAGGCGGCTGGAGCTTTCTGCTGTTGACTGTTCCCAAACCTCTGGAGGTTTCCACACCACTGGCCACATCCCCTGCTGGCATCACTGGTATGTGAGTGGATGCCTTTGGTGATACCCCCCACATGCAACACTGATAAAACATTCCTCTGGGCAGAGGTGTAGGTGGCCTCCATATTAACCCACTAAAACAATAACGTCTTTGCATATAACCTCGACGTGTGTGTGTAAGCGTGCATGTGTGTGCGACCACATGGCCGGTGGTGGCTGCAGCAGTCAGAGGGGTATTGCTTTACTGTTCTGTGCTGTGGAGCTCGCAGCCTGTTGGATGCAGTGCGCACATGTCAGTCAGAACAGCAGCCGCGGCTCGGCGGGCACGTGCAGACCAGACCAGACTGCATACTTGACCCTTTTCGCCCCAAACAGCTTGAGGAGCAGCGCTCACCTTTCACATACCCAGAAAGCAGACCTGGCAGATCTGGCACATTGCACCAAAAGTCCTCCCCACTCTCATCTCAGGGACGAGCCCCCACCACCCCACCCCGCCGGCAAGCATCCAGACCCCCTGCACCTTCCCTCCTCCGACCCCACAGGATTTCAAATTATTAGAAAGAAAATGTTCAGATTCTGCAGGCTCAGCATCGCCCCCCTGTCCAGCATATCCTCCTGTTCTGCAATAACAAACGCGAGAGGGGGGTACACTCTGAGAAAATAAAGCAATCAGTATCGGCCATTGTGTGATTTCCACCACAGAAGCAGAAAAAGTGTTGAGACTGCATTATGAAAAACAAGCAGAGGGTAAGGAAACACCCCCAGAATAGCAAGAAAACGTCTCCGGCTAAGATTAGTTTTCTTATTACTTGACTTTTTTTTTTCCCTCTTTCTGCATTTTTCCCCCGTCTGAAATACTCAGCTTCTGACCTTTGGCTTGTTTATTGTCTGCCCGTCCCTTCAGGGTGTGATTTTTTCCCCCAAAAAGCGCATTTTTTCCATTCTTACAGTTTAAACTCAATCAGCAAAATCACACTTTTGGGAAACTGTGCCCCCCTCGGTGTGAACAGTTTGTTTTGTCATACCAAGCAGGTGTCAGGGTTCAGCCTCACGTACTAATTATTGTTTCATTCCATAAAGATAAACTGCTTCAGACAGTACTGCTTCAGACAATATATATACATATATATATATATATATATATGTTCAAACACTCTACTACTACAATATCAGATACTATTCATCTTACTCAGTGATCTTGTCTTCATTTTGCATCTGCAACTTTTGTCTCTCTCCTTTTCTATTTTCTCCCACCTCACAGAATCTGATATTCTCTCATTATTAATCTCTCCTTCCTTACGGTGTCTCTACTCCGAGCAACATTCCGCTGCGCAACGTTTCCCACAATGCTGCTGCCACGGCAGGTTTCAGGCCATATAATCATTAATTGGAAACACAAATTCAGTGACTGTCCTCAGTAACACTGGCACAGTGCACTTTAGGAGTTGAGGTTTGTGGAAACAAAAATATTTTTACAGATTTATTTGTTGCCTGCATCGAGCAGCAAATTTTCCTGCCGTCAACATTCGCTGTGTTTATATGTGAGCTATACCATGACCACACACCGCACAGGCTGACCACATAACGACCTCCATATATCGCTTCATACAATAACCAGGCATTTTAAGATCCTGCTGACAACTGTTATTTAGTATTTGGGAAGTTGGACGAGTTTCAACTTCATCACAACTTGCTACAGTTGGTCTATAGATGGTCTATAGTTTGTCTATAGTTAGCCTATAGTTTGGCTATAGTTAGTCTGCAATTGGTCTACAGTTGGTCTATAGTTAGTCTATAGTTAGTCTATAGTTAGACTACAGTCCTCCTACAATTGCTTTATAGTTGGTCTTTAGTCAGTCTATAGTTTATCTATAGTCAATCTACAATTGATTTACAGTTAGTTTGTCTATAATTGGTCTACAGTTGGTCAACAGTTTGCTCGGTCTACTGTCACTATAGTTGGTCTGTAGTTGGTCTATACTTCAATCATTCAGTCAATAGTTGGTTAGCAGTTTGTTGGTCTATATTTGGTCTACAGTATGTCTGCAGTTTATTTTACAATCTGTAGGTTTATAGTCAGTAAATGGTAAATAGACTGCACTTATATAGTGGCTTTTTTTTCAAACATTATCAGACAAAAGTGTTACAATTAATCTATATTTTGTCTACAGTTTGCAATTGATGTATACTGTAGTCCGTATATAGTTGGCCTATAGTCGGTCTGCACTTGAGCTACAGTTGGTTAGTCTATTGGTCGATAGTTGGTCTACAGTTGGTGAATGGTAATTTCCTCTAATGACCCAGTCTCTCATGTCCACACACACACACACACACACACACACACACACACACACACACACACACACACACACACACACACACACACACACACTCATCGAATGTGGTGGAGCTGCCATGCAAGATGTTAGGTGTTGGGGTTCAGTGTCTTTCTCAAGACTACAGTCAGTCTGTAGTATTATAATACAGTAGGTCTATCGTTGGTCTACAGTGACTCTACAGTTATAATATATATGGTCTACAGTTGGTCTATACTTGGTCTATAGTTTGTATGTTTGTTGAGATGAGAACATGGTGTCTATGATTGGGCCAAAAATAAATATCACAATATATACATATAGATACATATACATATATAGTAACAGGGATAAGAGAAATGCCATACACAGACAGAAAATAGGCGTTATGACAAGTAAACTGTGTGCATACATCTGTGGCACAAATTAGTCAGTAAACTCTGAAGAAAGGGTAATAACAGTTCACCTTTGCTTTCTCTTCCAAATACAGTAAGTCTGTCTAACGCATACTTTTTTTTAACCCTCAGACTGTGTGACTCCTTCTTTCCTTCATTGGACTTCTTTTTGTCCAGAATTCAGCGTGAGCATTGCTACCCTACATATAAATAGAAATTATAGCCAAAACGACAAAAATAAAACCCAAATTGTAATAAATCTGCATTATCAGAAACAGGATTATTCAACAGTGAAACATCAACACCACTCAGTTTGGACTCCCTTTTAATATTAACTACTTAAAAAGAATTGAAATCACAGTGGGTGGCACAATCTCACTGAAATGCATCCAAACCTCCCCTACTACTTTTTTTCACTGTTTCTTTTTAAATGTGTTCCTACATTAAATTAGAATTATTAAGTTTTCCTTTCAGCAATCAAACGAAGGCTTTTCTAATCAACAGTGCCCGTTTCAAACACACGCACGCACACACACACACACAGGAAAAAAACACCCCAATGTTTTAAGATTTGTGTCGCAGTGTTTTTTTGTTTTGCTGCTCAGCCAGCGACCCTACTCTTTTTTTTTTCACACAGTTGGGTTGCTTTCCCATCAGGAGAATGATTAAGATGTAATTTTGTTGAATGATGTTGACTGTGGGTTACAGGAAAAAAGCATAAATAATGTGTGCTGCCAGCCTCGTGTTGCGGAAAATCATTTGGTGCTCCTTAACTCAGCCGGGGTGCTGACAGCGAAGACAGGCCTCGTCTGTCATGGGGGGAACATGAAGATCGGCTAATGAAGCGGGGTACATTTCTGCAGCTTGGTCATTGCATCTGGGATGTTTGGGATCTAATGAAACTGTTGTACATTATGGAGTAAAATCTGCTCATATGGAAGTAGAAAAAATAACGTAAGGATTAGGATGCCGAAGATATTCCATCATAATCGGAACTGATGTCTGACTGTCTTTCGACTTTAGTGGAGCAGAGAAGATGAGCTGTAGCGGTGCACTGGATGCAAACTTGGGTGGTAGACATCTGCCTTTGTTAACCGCTGTTCCTCAGACCTCATTAATTTTGCAGTTTTGAGGTTAGGACTGACAGTTGAATCATTTTCCAGAAAGTTCAAAGCCCAAGTTGGTGTTGTAACTGTATGTGGATTAGTTAGATTTTCCATGAAGTTTCTTAAAATGGACAGAAAGCAGGTAAATAACTGTGTCAACATAATCCTGTTTTGTTTTTATGTGTTTTCCTTGGATAATCTCAAAAGTTATTACATTTTCCACATCGGCCGCCAATGTGACTTGGGCATTTACTATTTTGGATCGAACTGGGCTGACTTTTTTGATTAAATGTTCCAGAAATCATACCCGCACTCGCTATGTTTGTGACTTTTATGACACAAGATATGCTTCTGTAACACAATGCCACCCTTTTTTTTTCTACAGATAATGGCGCAGCTTTTATGGAAATCTATTAAACGACATGCACGCTTTTTAAAACCAGCCGTTAGTCATTGATTGCTGCAGTTGTGGCTGTTCTACGGGAACGAACGCTTCCTGTTATATCTGTTTTCAATAAATTGATGGAATGAACATGGCCTGACTGCCCCCAGTTGTCTGCATGGCACTGTTGAAAAAAAAAACATCTGGTGGAGAAAGAACAGATTGAGCCAGAAAGGTGAAGAGAGACGAAAATTTCCGCATTCGAACCAAAAAAAAAAAGAAGAACACAAAAGAAGTGAACGAGCTGTAGGTTTTTAATCAAGGCAGCTGCATGCTGGGAAAAAAAAAACAAGAGGGTGAAGAGGTGAGGGTTCGAGCATGTGTAATGATGTGTTTGTGGTGAGGCCTGAGCAGTTTGTTTGGGCTGTAGTTAGATATGCCTGGCAGCTCTCAGCGGGAGGTCAGAGTCCTGCCCAGCAGAGGCTCACTCTAATTGGTCAAAGAGGCAGTGTGGCACCTTGGATTGAACTCATGCCTGGAGGCCAGGTACGGCATACTTAGCAGCATACTGAGGAAAGATCACAGTCATGTGCTCGCCGTCACTGGCTGTCTTTAGGAACGCTTGCAGTCCTCCCACGGGCGGCCGGGCCGCTGCGGGAAGGAGATACATGGCTAGACAATCTCGCCCGGTGCTCTCAGGTTGACCAACTCAAGTGACACTTTCCTGAGAGCGGGCCAATTCCAGGCTGCTAAGAGGATCAGTTTCCCCTTCCTGTCCTGATACACATACCTGGCCAGCGCCGCTCTGGAGTTTTCAGGCCCGCCGCTCGCCAGGCAGAGCTGCTTCCAGCGCGCTCTCCTACGCTCTCTTAAAAGCCAGGCAGCCCTGCAGCATGGACGGGATCAGAGAGTGTCTCGCTGCAAAGACAAAGCCCTCAGTAAGAGGATTGAGATCTTAAACTTAACTCTCACAAAGACTAACTGTGACCACAGGTAGGCAGCAGGCAGGCGGAGGCCGGAACATACAGCTTGCCGGGCTCTGTTCAAACAGAAGAGAATCTAACAGAAAAGAACAGACTCCTTTTAAAGTGGATGCGGTGGAGTTGAAAGTGGATAGACCGAAGGAAGAGGAGCAGACAGAAAGGGCACGGTGAGGGGGGGGGAGACACAGAGAAAGAGAGAGGTGTCTAATCTTGGATCATGGATCTTGGAGTGGCGAAGCTGCACAGAGCGTGTCACATGTAGTGATGTCACCTCCGGAGACCCGGGCATGTGTTCCAAGTCAATAGATCCTTTTGAAGCATCAGAGAGTGGACGCCTGGAGGCAAGGAGGGAGGGATGAAGTCATTTTTTCAAAGGATTGTTTCACCCAAACTAATAAAGAAGCCTATTTTATCTTTCCTCTTCAGTGGTATCTATCCATATATTTGTAAATTGTCAGCAGGTACAGGGACTATTTTCCCAGTGTTCAGGTCTAATGAAAACTGTTGCAGAAGTGACACATTACTGTTAGAATCTTAAGCGTTTTGTGCTCTTTTCACCTCCTTTGGATACATCATAAATCTAACAAACAGATATGTTGACTTGAGACTGGGACCTGTTACAAAGACAAGGAACTTGTCAGACTAAAGACACAACATGAATTTACGTTGTGCGATCCTGGCTGCCCGAGGCAAACGTTGACAATCATAAGAGAAACGAGGTGAAATCTTTGGTCGGCAATCCAGAACCGTGCTGACGGCCGACTTTAGAACTTTGGCCAGCGACCAAACCCAACTCCTGAAATTTGGGAAAAAATTCTCACAGTAAAAAATTCATTCAACATTATCATCATCTCCTGTGGAATTTAGAGTTCATTGGGTTTTCACAATTAAAGATGATATGCAGTGGAAAAGGAGTCAAAACTAACACTTTACAGATAAGGTGACCCAAGAACCTGGGAAAACTAGAACTTTTATAACTGTCACTATCAATTTTTTTAGTTATAAAACACTAATGAAGCACATTTGAAATACAGGTACATCCATTGGCCTTTTGCATAATGATCTGTGACATAGTTTAAAAAAGCACTGATATCTCAATATCTGACTCATAAACCATTTAGAGAGCTGATTTTTCTATTATATATACGTCATGGTAACATAATAAATGGTGGAAAAGAGTTAATTGTGCTAATTGGTGTGAAAGGTTTATTTGAAAGATAAAACTGTGTCTAATTACATTTCTCTCATCACACAGTTGATTAATGTATTTATTATTGTAACAATTTATCACTTAGTTAACTGATCAATAAAATAGTGTAAAATATTTATTACTGTTTCCCAAATCTGAAGATTCAAGCTTAAACAAGTTTTTTTTTTTTTTTTTTCCAGACTAACAGTCAAGGACATTTTCTTTTTGAAAATTACTTAAATTGATTATTCGATTATCAAAATAGTTCAATCAGTGTTATACCTGAACAGATTCAATGGACGATTGTTCATGAACTCGTTCATATCTTGGCTGAAGGTGTGAACGTTCTGTATGTTTCACTAATAACCGTTAGTGTGAAGGCGTTCATTCTGGCAGCTGTAAACAGTGCTCTCTATAGTAGAACTTTGTTCATGAGTGTGCCAGATTTCATTAGTCCCTTCCAGGCCAAAACCCAGCTAAAACTCACGATAACCATACTTTAATTTGTAGCCGAAAACCAGCAGATCTGGCAGCAGCTGTCATACCTGTCACACTAACAGCTCCGCCCCTCAGCAGGACACACATTTCTCCCAGTGGTCACTCCTGGTACTGCAATAAAAAATCACATGCAATGCAATGAGCATTCTTCCCATATACCACAGTAGTAAAAGAGAATCCTGTTAATTACTAATCTTTTGTAAGTCATTGACTATTTATCCATCAAAAAACGCAGCGCGGGTGTTGTGTCCTGGTAGCGGGGATGTTTTTTTAAATTAATGATTTTTCTATCTATTTAATTTTTGGTTACTTTTTAGGTTATTTAAATAACTCAAAGGTGACATTTTTTTGTTTCGTGATTTGCCTCTTCTCATCACCTCAGGACCTGATGGGGGGCCCCAGAGCATCATGAGGGGGTTGACTCTACTGATCAGGCTCTATGGGTCACATAAAGTAGAAGTAAACCCAGAAGTCAGCAACCCGCCAAACGGTTGGATAAGGATTAAAACTGGATGCAAAAATGAATCTGACACATAGTTTCAGTGGTAAAACTGATAAAACAGTTGTCATTTCTTGTTCTCTATGGGCTGTGAAAATATTTTTGACAAATATTAGCTCACACCAACATATTAGAAAAAAAGAACTATGAACTAGTTTATTTTTGGAACCATTACCTTTCCTAACTTTCCAGACATTTTGGGCAACTAAATAAATAAACCAATTGCTGCAGCTTCATATGTAGAAGACAGAAGATAGAACATTGAAAAATGTGTAGAAAGGTAAAGAAACCTCAAGTTCCCAGCAATAGAAGAAACAATAAAATCTGTTTTAACCACCGTAGACATATGGAGCAGTTTTAGAATATAACCTAGAAGGTTTTCAGGCAAACGGAAACCTTTAAATGTCATTGAAAAGTAACGGCTGCGCTTCTCTTTCTGTCTGATAAAGGGACAGGTGTTAGCGGCGCGGAGCGTTGCGGCAGAGGTCAGAGTGCAGCCCATCATGTATGCATGTAACACTCCGAGCTAACTGCTGTATATTTGGACAGACACTGAGCAGGTGTGTGCCAGAACGGGCTAAAAGGGAACACGTCCTGCATACCAGCTGCAGAGGCGTTCTGGCCAAGTCGCGCTGCCTGCTGAACCTGTGCGCCTGACGTGCTGTTTGGATTGCGGGTGACTGATTAGGTCGTGATGTGGAGCCCTTCCACCGCGACACGTCTTCGCCGCTGCACTCAGGCGCCGAGCAGCTGCTCGGAGCAGCACCTAGCCACGGCCTAATGGATGTCCATAATGGTCTAGTGTAGGATGATGTCCACAGGCTCCCTCCCAGACCCCGACTTTATCAGATCCTGTGCTGCTAAAGGGAAAGTCCGCCTAAACGTTCTGAGGAGTACTTTATTTTTGATTCAAAACTAAATTATTTTTTTTGACACTATATTTACTTGACAGCTTATTTACTTTTAGATTCAGATTTGGCATACAGTAATATATTTTAATATTCTAACTGTTTGAAAAAATGTGTTATGAAATTTAAGTGAATTAAAATTGTGTAAAATTCAAGTGTAACTTGATGAACAACAACATTAGCATGCATCTGCTGGTGAAAAAAATACTAATTTATATATACTATATTAATATAAAAATATATATTTAAAACTCAAAATACATTTTGCTCATAATACTTCTGCACTTTTATTGTTTGTAATTGAATTGTAATTGAGTATATTTAGACACAGTTGTTCTACTTATACTAAATACTGTGTGTTTTCATTTTTTTTGTCCAAACAATAGTTCAGTATTCACTGTAAAAGTTTGAAAAACTGATAGATTACATGTAACAAATAAGACGTGATTCATTGGTTGGTTGATTCCTTTATGAAGTTTGGATTCACTAAATATTGATATAAATGCACCAAATCACTCATTTCTCTGTTCACTCATATAACCAATAGCCTATATTCGACTTCACTTGCAGGAATACTTGCTTTGGTAACAAAGGTGGATATTTAGTTATATTTTGGCAACATTTGATATTTTCTGATATATCTGTCTGAAGCACTGCTATTATTTGTGTTTCAAAGAGTATTATTATATTGTTGCCGAAATATGGTTTAATGCACAGCTTAACATGATTAGCTGTTGGCTCACAACTGCCCACCAAGCTAACAATGGAGGGCTGCTGTGTATTTACACACAGTTTGGTAAAAAAAAATATATCTATATATACCGTACCAGCCAAAAAGAGCGAATGTCAGCTAACATTCGGATCATTTTATTTTGTCATGAAATTGTGATGCTGCCCCAACTTGTGCCTTAGAAAGTTTTTAAAGTGTTTGATGCTAAAACAGGTTTTTTAGTCCTGGGCCTTTTGTATGTGTTTGGGAATACTGCACACGTAACTGAATTCCTTCCATCTGTGATTCTGTAGAGAGCACAATCAGCTCTGCAGATTATTTAAGTGAAGAGTGAGGGTGTGTAGCAGTGGGGGGGGTGAAATTAATGGTTCGCCGAGCTTATCGCTTAGCGGAGGAGCTGAGTGAGGCGGTGGGGGTGTGTAGAGGTGGGGGAGTGGCAGTAAAAGGTTGGTAAAGTAAATAAACCGCGCTCCTCTGTCAGCAATGGAAAAAGAGAGAAGAATGAAAATGTAATCTCACTCCAGCTTTTAAATCTGTCTCCCCCGGGAGACCTTGAGAACAACACGTTTCCCATCAAACGGCAGATTAATCTTGTGATCTTGTGCAACTCATGCGCGGTCACATCCCGGGTCCGCTCGCAGTGCCGGGAAAGCCTGTGGGAGTCCGGCTTGGGTTGGGGGGTGGGGGGGGTGCCACAGAAACACGACCGAGAGGGCAATAATAAAAGATGCCGGGAGTGAAAGCAATATCAGCATCTGGGCGAGCATCCCTCCGAAGGTCGTGTTTCTGTGACACCTGCTCTGCGTTACGAGGCTGCCGAGCTGCTGACGGGGGAAGATGTAGGCCCACGCTTGCGCACGTCAAACCTTGTGGAAGAAATGAACAGATCGGTCAAAAATGCACGTTACGAATCAAAGTGCTTGGTCCCACAATGTTTAAGCGCTTACATTGCAAATCACCAAGTGTGACAGTATGCCCTGCAAAACATTGTGCTTGTAATTGCCAATAGAAGATCGACATGCTTTTATTTTTTCACCCCAGTACAGTATGTTCACCCAATAAACCACACTTTTAAATAATGACATCCTAAACAAATACTACAAAACTACAAGCATTTTATGACATTACATGTCATGCAACTGTTTAACATCAATAAAAAATCCTGGCTGTTTCCATTTATATGGAAAGTAATATCCCACAAAACAAGACCAATGGCATTTATTGAGGTTTTTGCTATATAAAATACTAAAGCCTAAGTGAGCTCTGAAGGTCTATTAAGCAAAAGGAGCTTCACGAGTTCCCACATTTCATCATTTTTTAAATCGCTCCAGTAACATCTTCAAAATCAGGGTGAATGCGATGTCATCAGTGCTGCCAACATAGAGACTTTGTTACCTTTATTTGCCAAGTTCACAGATACCTCAGCAATTGTTTTAAAAAAATGTTGGGGCTGAATTTTGAATGAGAAAGCGCATTATCGTTACTATTCTTAACATTAGACTGTTGTAGAGTTACAGCATTCACTCCACTGTATCCGGACCCCAAAAGAATGCACGCATGCACAAAATTACAGATAATTGCTACTGCCCTAGTTTACAGACAGGGTAGGTTGTAAATGTTAAAACAACAACTATGTAAAAAATATGGTTTTAATTCACTTGTTCACTCTCCCACAACATTATTCCTCTCTCCTATGGTCCCACAGTGTCCATTACAATTACATGCACATGGTAAATTATGCAAATTAGGCAATGATGTAATTTAATGACTTGAAGCTTCTTTTTGGAGCCAATAGCTACACTTCTTATTGAGGAGTTGCCAACACTGGATGTAACCCTCCAAACAGAGCGGAGACACAAACCTGCATCCTGCAGCTTTGCGGCGCATTTGACGTCAAACTTTTTGTCGAAGAAAGAAGCCGCAGAGTCTTTTGTTTCCAGTTCATTGTAGAAAATTCGTAAAATACTGTTAAACATCCAAAAACCTTTAGTTACACTGTCGTAGTTGGAGGTTAAAGGTTAGAAGTAACTAGACAGGGTTGACTAATGGGACAGTTTCACCATGTGGGGACTTTTTTTTTTACTGTGACGAGTAATTCTAGCCCTGGTATGCTCATTCATTGCATGCGAAATCACTTCACTCTGCAATTCTGTTTGGACATCAAGGACCCAATTTTCTCATCAGTGAGGGAGCCAATCACAGAACAGGGGAGGGTGCAGCACCACAATGACAAATCGCAGAAGGATCCAACATGGCAGCAGACTGTACTGTACTCCTTTTGATGCAGGCTTAAAAAAGTGTTTAGTTTTAAGTAAACTTTTCAGATTTCTTTGAAAATTCACCATAATCATCATCGTATTGGGTATGTCATTGGTATGTTTGATATGATTGGCTATAAGCTACGCACAGATGTGATTTGATTGCCATCCAATAAAAGGCTCTAGGGTTTCATCAACCAAGCCTCCAATATAACCAAATGATTTGGTCTGGTTTGGTCTGTTGGTAGCCAGGCTAGGGTACTTGAGTGCAATAAAACACTGCACAACTTTTTGTAGGACACAAACTGTCTCAAGATCATGTTGCAATACATTGTGTGTCAAGTGTCAGTATATGCTCCAGAAAAAATTGAATATCTAAAGGCTGTCTTTCCAAGATTAGTATATGCAGCAGGAACATATAGAACAGCATTGTCCAGCGCTGACAATAAGTGTCAAGAGTAGAACATCTCCAACCCAGCAGGGAGGATAAATAAGGTGGTAATTTCTGGAGTAAACCTTAATGAATCAAAAGAAAAAAGGGTTAAACTGGTGAGACAGAGAAGGGAGGGCCAGCTCACTTTCTGATACAAGACACAATGATGGGTCCCATATGGGTCGTCAGTAATAAATCTAAGTGCTGAGTGATAGACAAAATCCAGATGTTCAAGATTAGAGATGGGAGCAAGCTGATAAATAACATCACTATAATCCAATACAGATAGACACGTCGCTTCCAAAATCCTTTTCCTAATACATAATGGGAGACAGGACCTGTTCCTCTACAAAGAGAAGTTACACCCTTAATTTGTGACTTAAAGGTTCCATATTTTACACTTTTCCTGGATTTTATTTGAAGTTTTGTAAATCATTTACATATATTTGTGGATTTAGGAACCAAAAATCACCTCTACATCTAATCTCTCAAACTTCTCTAAAAACAACAGGTTGTTTTGCATCTGTTTAATTGTTATTACTCTGCCTCTCCTCTAATTGGCTGTTTTAAATGGCTGTCAAGTAGAGTTGTGATGTCACAACTTAAAGGAAGTCCTAACATTAAACAAGTAAAACTGTCCTCGAAATCAGATACTAATGAATTCACAGAGAACTTTCTTAATTAATATACATTTTTAAGTGCAGATATGAACCCATTCATTTCCTTTCATCTGTATTTAAAACTGGTCCAAGGTTAAAAAAAATTATAGGGTATATAACAAGAGTTGCATATTATTGAAGGCTGACTGGATAAAGTTTGATAAACTCCTAAAATAGTATAATCTGCATACAACATTATTAAATCTGCATACACATGTAAATTAGTGAGTGTAATGGGACCTTAGGTAGATCCTTGTGGGATGCCTTCCGACACCGGAAGCTCATATTATCATATTATCATATAATTGCTCAGCGACCTCGAGGTGTTTTAAGTCTGAAATGAAAAAAATGTTCAGGTCACTAAGGACTTTTTAAAGAATATGCTGATAACCGCTGATAACAATTTGATTTAATTGTTTGAGAGACTTTGGAATTTTGAAATTTGCTTATATCTATGGTTTCACATGTCGTTATCATTTTAACGGGCTGAAGTTTCATTGGCTCAGGAATGATGATGGACTCCAGGAAGCATGTGACTGATCCAGGGATAGGTTGAATATCATCAGGAACATTGGCACTAGTCGTTAGCATGCAGTTTGAGGCCCCGCCCACTGGTACAGTGTTGTTGGCGTTATGGTTGTGTTGTTGTGGGTGATAGGTCACATTGTTTTGAGCAAACAAGTTGTCAGCAATTCCTGTGATATGATGGCAGCTAATCTGTTTTAACACAATGGAACTATTTGATTTGCAGAGCCTTCCTTTCCGATTGATTAGTGACTGTAGCTTGATATTAAATGACGTCACTGAATATATGAGATTTCATCAACTACATTGTAAAGATATCAAAAAGAGGATAAAGGATAACTAAGACTAAACTAAGAGCTTGTTAGACTCTGGTATTAAAGATTGGAGTGAAATTGGTGATCTGACATGCAGTAAAAGTGGAGGGGAAGCAGGGATGTCTTGTGTGCTATCAGAAATCCAGGCTGGCCCTGTACACGCTGAACAACTCGTACATGTCAGATTCATATTTTCTGACCATATAGTCTAATGTATTTTTGCCTCAACCACCTGTGAAATTCCTCATGTGAACTTTATTTCTGACACAAAATATTTGGGAGCTACTTGACATAATGAAGAAGAGAAAGTGTGTGAGAGAGAGAAAAAAAAAAACACTGTCATGCACGCACATGGACTCATCAAGGCTCACACACACACACACACATACATACAGATGCATGCACACACACATGCACGCAGGCACACACACACACACACACACACACACACACACACATATCCTTTCTTGGAAAGCCACACGTTTCTAATTATATCCTGGGTTTCAAATAAAAAGCGTTTACAGCCAATTCGTTTGCGTAAATGCCATTCCTGTCTGTGCGGAGAGATGTAACCATTTCTACCCCTGAGACAATAAATAGTTTATTGCTTTTATTTGTCATGGCTTTATGTTGTATTGCCAAGCCCTCAAAAGAATAGAAAAAAAGCACATTTTCCCTCTAATGACTGTGTGTGATTTATAGAGTCTGTCTTTGACATGGGGGTGTCTGTGCTTTCAAACCCGGCATAATTAGACCTCTGGAGCTGCATGCAGCGCAAAACACATTGGACAGAAATGCTTCCCAGAGAGACTCAGCTGTGCAATTTGTGTACGATGCTAAACAGTCAGTGCACAGAGATTAAAAAAAAAAAAAAAAAAAAAAAAGCCTGGAGGTTGGTTTCCCTTCCTTCCAAATACACACACACACACAGGCACAGGTCAATGATATCTGAAACAGACGTAATGATTGGCTTTGACACACTTTCAGAATCAGATACAAGAGGAGAAGAAAGAGCATATAGATTGGCTCAGCGGGGATCCAAAGAGTTAGTCAAGCATGGGCTGTTCCCTGCCGAGTGGAGAAAGAACAGATTCCCCTCCCTCCTTCGTCCTCGCTGACCCTGAATGCTCACCGAGTGATTTTAACAGGTCACAAAGGAGCAGGAGTTCACACTTTTTGACACCCCTCACCCCCTTTCACTCCACCTCCTCCTCCTCCTCTCTGCCTCTTCCTGTCTCTTTGCCTTTGTCTGTGTCTCTCTCCCTCTATGTTGGGATGAGGAGAAAAAGACAGAGGCGTTTTTTTTCTCCCTGTTTCATGTCTCCGTCAAGTGATTTCTAATGACACGCTGCTCATGTCCCTGCAACATATATTTTAGAGTAAACGAATCAGGCGGTACACGGCCTCATTAAGTTGAAAGTGCCGTCGCAAAAGTACATGGTGCTGTGGGTCTGGGCCTGAAGCAGGGCTGCGACGCCGACATCTCACAAGTGCAAATAAGGGATTGTCTGTGTGTGTGTGTGTGTGTGTGTGTGTGTGTGTGTGTGTGTGTGTGTGTGTTTGCTGGTGCAGACCCTGAAAAGGCAGGCAAAGACATTGTGTGTGTATATGTGTGTGCGCGCTCGCTGAGCAATAGGTAGAATCTTTTTTTTTTTTTTGTAGTTTCACTCTGCATTTGTTGCATTCACGAGCTGCAGTGAAACACTTTCCAGATTTCAGATCCTTGTTCTAACCAAAGCAACATGTTGCTGTGGAAGTTATATTCTCGAATTTGTCCCAGATTGACGGCTGTTGAAAGTCGGGTAACCCGCTGTCACTATTGTTTACGACCTGATATGCCAGGCTGACCATCGCGTGTTGCCGTCGGGCCACCGTTGAGAGCTTGATGTCGACCGTCACTTGAAGTCTTTGCGGTATCTCCGATGACGCCGGTCACGTCATCCCTCCTTGAGGCCGCAGCCAAACCTGTTGCCGAGACTCTTGATTTGCTTTTCACCCAAGCCGTTCAGTGATTTCAGCCGCTTCATGTGGCCCCCAGCTTTCCCCCACCGTCTTTTAACTTCGTTTTTCACCAAACGGCAGAAATAGAGCACAAAGGGAAGCAAAAAAAGTTCAAGCGTTTTTACCAAACATAAAAAAAAAAATTCTGGCTTTTATTCAAGAGCAGGAGGACAGAAAACAGGGCAACAAAGAGCATTTACCAGAAGTGGAACGCCACCTGCGAGATCACGTGAGAACTGTGAGATCACGCCACAATCCAGGTTAAACCGCGAATATGTGACGAGAACAACAAACAAACACAAGGATTTAGGGTCAGGGGTGACCTAAACATTAAACATTTAGTTCTGCTGGTTAAGCTTTGCTCCTGCATGCGTGCGTTCATGTGTGTGTGTGTGTCAGAACAAAATGGGAACGCCAATGCATCAAGTCTGACTAATACAGATGTTTAAATGTGATATAAACATCCTTCATGCTGTGCAAGAAGCCACCTGGTGTGCGGAGTCACATTGTGATAAAGAACGTTTCACATCACGCAGACACACATTAATGTCATTTGTATAAACACCAACACGCCCGAAACAGGTGGAGGAGAAGTCATTGTGTTATTCACTTAACCTCAACCTGTGTCAAAACAACATTATTTATGAGGCACTTTTGCCTTATTAGGTTCAATTTCACTGACAAAAAAAAAGGACGAGAGGAGAAACAGCGTCAAATTGAAACAAGAGATGTCACAAACCTGCAGTTTATGGTCCAGCGGGGTTTTGTAATGATCATATCTGTCCAATAATAATCACAAAGATTCAGTGTTTATGAGGCCAGGAGTTAAAAAGACACAGAATCAATTTGTAGCAGCTCATAACCCGCTCAATCCCCAGATAAATCACTTCTGTAATAAACCACAAACAAGCTGGAGAAGTTTAAATTGGCTTTTTGATAAAGGAGAGAAAGAGGAACAGTTTATTGCATTGATACATTTCTGCTGCTGATCATCGGAGGCCCTGCTGATTGTGGGGACAGATAGATAACATTGATTTTGCAGCGTGTCACAGTCACCTGACTGGCGAGGACTGGTGGAGACAAATCAGGAGGTTTCACTAGCCAATCACAGCTCAGCGGTGCGGTTTGCCAATCACCTCGCCATAGCCAATGGCCCAACTGCCAGCTGGGCTAAAGCCCCGCCCCCTGAGCTGTGCAGTCAAAGGGTTAATAAGAAATGGTCAGATCATCTGGTAGCTTGATAGAAAGCAGCAGAAACCAGCCGAGCTTGATTTATTCTCTGTTCTACCTCCTGAGACGCAGGGGACGGACTCTTCACATCCAACAGACTGTGGCTTCAAATTAAAAGCAGCATTTAATTATTCTTTACTTGACTTTTATTAAACCAGAATCATCTCCTCAGATCTACTAAACCTTTTTTTAAAGCGTGTCCTGTCTAGATCAGTTAACTCATGTTAGGCCAAACAACACAGATGCTGAATGGAGAGAACAAAATCTTCAAAAAAAGCCTCTAATAAAAAACAAAAGGTGCATTCAATCAACATGAATAAATGTATTTGGCTATAATTTTATGTTGCAAGAACCACTGAAGAGGAACCAGGAAAAAAAAGAAAATGCTAAAAATAAAAAACAAAAAAAAACAAAGTGCTATTGTTACCTCGGATATTTGGAAACTGTGTTTTTTATGTTTTAAATTACCAATACACACACACAATGCACTAAAGAAAGAAAATGAGGTTAGATTTTTTTTTAAGAAAAAAATGTATAATTTTGCATGTAAACCATTATCTGTATTTATAATATGTTATTTGTTTTAAATATTTTATTATTATACTTATTATTTGGATTGTTAAGAAGAACAAACATGCTATCACATTGAACACAAGAAACACCGAATTAAAGAAGCATGTGAAACAGAAAATAGGGACCAACAACCAGCCTGAGCATATCCATACATGTCATTAAACGCGTACGACCCCACAAATCCTGCGGCCTCACTCTTCTTCGCATGTCTTTTTTTTTTTTAATACCCCTTTCCCCCCCTCCCTTCCCCTCTCCGCCACCCCCACCTCTAACCTAAGTGGCAGGTGGGACATAAAATGTTGGGAGGTCTCGTGCGCAGGACATCAAAAGGATGCATCGCGGGTGAGTCACCCCCACAGGCTCCAGATCGCCGCCCTGCATCATGAAATCAGAGCGGCTGTGCATAAAACACTCGTGATGGAAAGTGGGATACGACTGGTCGCAGAGGAATGTAATCAAAGTGTGTTTTATTATGTTTCGCGGCGGGGGCCGCAGGACACCGCAGCCCTTACCTCACACATCATTCCGGCCTGGTCCCTGTATGCGGGGGACGCGCGCCGCCTTTGATTCTGGAGCGCGTGTGTCTGTGTTGATGAGTGTGCAGGCATTCCTCCCATTCGTTACATGAGTGTGCTGCGTGCCTGCATGCTTCTGAATGTTTGCCGGTGAGAGAGCGCCTGGACTGTCACCCGCAGCATTTGTCATACTTAAGGAACCAGACTGGTGTTTTTTTTTACACTCTCTTCCACAGCAAGATGTGTGCAGAGCATCACAGGGAAACTCAAAATCTATGTGACCATATAATGACGAAAATTACAAACTCACTCACAATTCACTTCAAAGAGGAAGTGTAATACATGCTTTATAAGCAGCAGAGTTGGACGAAAGTCGGCGTCCTATTTACCTCCAACACCTTCTTATGCTTTGTTTCAGGAACCAGAGACTTGGTTTAGTTTCAGCCGCGTAGCATTTCCATCAAGAAATAACATGGACGGAGTCGTCATAACGCTTGTGCGGAACTGCAGTGACTAACCCGTCCACTATCATGGACTATGATCACCGTACAGCACAGACCCCAGTGTGTTCTTGTTCCTGTGCTAATCAAAGAATCAATCATTGCCATGGACTGAGCTGTGATGCTGGTGTTTCAAGGTGGGTGTCAGGCTCATCGTGACTAGTCCTGTGACTTCAATTTCTGGCCAATCAGTGACACTGCCAGATCATCAGCTTGTGACTGGATAAGTGGAATGTGTTCCCCATCTAACAGTTTCAACATCAACATTCATGTTCCTGTTCAGCTCCTGACGGTAATATCTGTTCTTCAGCTTTTAACAAATGACGCGTTCCCACACGACGGTATCGGATCAACTCCACTCAGTTTTTGATCACAAAACTCTGGTCCCTGGTACCTGGTTCTGTTTTCATTACAGCCTACAGTCACGTTTTTAGAGCTTCTCCTCTAAAATCAGCTGCTGCAGGTACAAGATGTCGTGTGCAGTTTCCGTAGGCTCATTATTACCAGGCAACTGTAACAATGTCAGTGGCTAAAGGAAAGTTTCAAACAGAAGAGT
Source organism: Eupleurogrammus muticus (assembly GCA_036785175.1). Classification (NCBI taxonomy): domain Eukaryota; kingdom Metazoa; phylum Chordata; class Actinopteri; order Scombriformes; family Trichiuridae; genus Eupleurogrammus; species Eupleurogrammus muticus. The sequence goes on along the minus strand of JAYKQN010000006.1, from coordinate 20,662,312 downwards.
TTGCATGAAGTGACGCCTGAAGGGGAAAAGTGTTTGTAACTGTTGACCATATAATAAAAGTCAGGGGGTGAGACAATCAGCCCTCAAAGTGTTTACGATGTTGTTCAAACTTGGCTACTTTCACGCCCTCAGATCTGTGAGCAAGTTTAGAGCTTCATCTTGGAGGCACTGAACATAAGCAATTAAACTGGAGTGAAGTAAGGCAACATTTCCTCAGTATTGTTGGTCAAAATGGTCAACGATTGGTTGTACAGACCTAGAAAAATACTGGGATTATTACCCTGAAGACGAAGAAAGGAGAACTTGAAACCAAACGGAGCCATGATTTTCAGGCAAGAATCCTGGTTCAATTTAGTTTTTTGTTCTTTTGATGAAATATTAATCACAGCAAGTGTTTTCAAATTTTGTAACAGTAATATGTGCACATATACATTAAATAATGTTAAGTGACTGACAGTGGAGACAACTAAGCCTAAAAATATACATACAACCATAAAACAATAAAAAAGGACACAAATAAATTAATGGAAAACTTGGCTTAACATCTGATTGTGGTTTTATTTCTCATCCTGCTACAGAACTACAGCCTGTCCTGATCTCCACCACCTGTTAGCTTCAGTTTCACAGCTTTTACTTTCAATTTGTGGATCATGTTTGGGTTTGAGCCCCTGCGATAACAACAGATATGAATCATTAATGTGTGACACATCCGTCTCTGATATTTATCAATTTATCAAGATTTTTTTGTCCCTTCAGCCCAGATGGTAGTCACCCAACAAAGAAGAAAAAGAAAAGTGCGAGGAGCCGAGGGATGGTAGCGGGGTTAAGAACTGAAGCAACAACCAAGTAAGTAAGACGAGACGGAGACATCTGAAGATTTACCGTCCGCTCCGCGGAATATGTATTCGAAGAAGTCATTCGAGGGAGTGTTTCTGGAGTAGTGGGTTACAATTCAACGGTTGCCTTTCAAAGCGAGCTGCAGAGGAAAGTGTGCCAAGGGGGACGGCCTGCTATATCAGGAATCTGAAAAAGCCCAAAAATCTAAAAGATCCACCATGACTGAAAGTCTGAACCACCTCTACACAGCGGCTCGCTACCTCTGCATATCCACTTTCAGGCGTGCACACTGCCTGAAACGACAGGAGCTGCTGCTGCGGAGCAGAGGAGGATGACGGAGGGAGCGAAAACAGGGGTTTAGGTTTTAGTGCCATTTATAAAGCATGGCCCTCTGCCTGCCTCATAAACTCTGCATTATTCTGGGAAAGCAGGAAACCGGCTGGACTTCAGGAGAGAGGAGTGGAAAAAGGGGAAAACACACACACAAACACATGCACACACACATACACACACATATATGTGCTCTTTCTCATTCCAGTGCTGTGTAGTTATATTTCAGCATCACTTCTCATCTGCACCTTCACAGACAGGAATTTCAATAGGTTTAACTCCTAAATTGAATGGTAGATTATAAATTTCATTTCACTGGTTGCATGAATGGTGCGGGAAGAAATGGGACAACAGAGCTTTGAATTGTAACAAAAATGCCAGAAGGCAAAATTATCTTTTATTTTATAATAATGATATTTGTGATGTTGAATATTTATTCAAACAATTCCATAAAGAGACTAGTGCAGTGCTTAGAAAACTAAAAAGATTGGATGTACATGATTTTTGCATGTCCCACACACTACTCTGCAAACCACATGCGATGCAATGGTGAAATGATAAACTGATTTTGTTTTTAACATTGTCAACATTTCAACTTGTTCAACAACTTCTTTATCTATCCATCCATCCATCAATAAAACGGTAGTGTCAGGAATTCCTGAGAGTCTGTGAATGCGTCTTTAACTTTTAGTGTAGTTTAAACATGTAGTTTATATTTAATGTGAAGAGTGTTTCTGCTCTGAAGAAAAGACTGCAGCATGTAAGCATAAAACTTTTATTACTAAGGCTGTTTTGGTGTTGGCTCTGGCCACAGTAGCTTGTGTTAGTGTGAGGATTAAAGTACCAGCTAAACCAGGAAAATTACCCTCATTAGGTGGCTGCATGATTGGTGCAGGAGGACAACGGAGGTTTGAATGGTAACGAAAATGGTGGGATGTAATCGTCGTCATCACCTCGAGCTATAACACTGGAACAAAAGTGCTGTGTAGAAAAGCGTTATGCTACGTAAGTACGTAAGTTGTTAACTTTTTTTTTTTGTAAAATATATTTTGTGGTATAGATATGAAAGAAAGGCTTCAGCAGGGACATGAAACCAGCGCTGCTGCTTACCAGGCAAGCGCACTACCCCCTACAGTAGCATAGCATACCAATGGGGTTTTAAGTTTTAATGATAATAGTGATAATAATGATAATAATGATGTTTTGACTATTTAACCAAACAATTTCTCTTAGAAATGGATACAAATATTCATCCAAAAAATATTACAGAAAAGAATAACAATCATTGTGCTATGTGAATCTGTATCCTAAAGCTGAGGTTGTTCCGACAGATATGCAGCCACTGACTGACAAACAAGCCCTGCTTTATAAAAAGGTAGAATGTATATTGATATCATGTGAATCTCTTGTTTTACAATCCAATCCATGTTTCAACCTTAAGCTATAATGTAAAAAAAAGACTTATTTACTTAATTATATGTTTATTTTACTTGAATGTGAAATACATTAACCTGCAGATGTTACTGACTGATGCAGGAAATTCCCCTGCTACAAAATATTGCATCGAGGTTAAAGGAGCAGTGGGTGAACCTTGTTTCAGCAAAACACTTGTTTCTTCAAACAGAATTTGACTCATGATCCCTCCCTCAATATCACTGCAGATAGAAAGCAGAGTGTTGCCTGTCCAATAGAATAATGCTGCTGCTGCAGAATCATGCAATCAATGAATCTTACTGGTCTGAAGTTTTGATTGGTTGGAGGTACTGTAGATTGGCTGTTGCATTTTTGTTACAAATCAAAAAGTATAAAGAAATCTTGCAGCATACCCGTCCTTGAGGTGAACAGTCGTTTTTAATTTTTGTTATAGTTGAGTGTAAAATACATACATATGTGTAGAAACGATGCCTCGTGTTGCCAGTGGATCCCTAATGTCAGCTACAGTATGGGTTCAAACATGAACTGATTAGTTTGATATGAAAAAAAAAAATACTAATACTAATACCATAAAAGATACAGTCTCACCTCTTATAACGAGATGTATAATCCTGTCAATCACCATTTGATTTAGGAGTTCAACCTACTATAATGAATGCCTTTGGCCACTTGGGAGCAGCACAACAAGCACCAACACTGACACGCAGTTACGAGAAGGCCGTTGTCTTCAGCCTTTGCCAGAAATGTTTCAGCATTTTCCCTGGAAAGTGCTGTATGAACAAGGGCCAGTATCCATTTTCCTGGAAATTTTCCATCTGAATATCCAGTAAAATTACAAGGAATATGCCAGGAAGTCTGCGTTGTGTTATTACTGGGAAGAAGATAAGAAGAGTTCCATGTGGTTGTTGAAAGCTGATGATGTATTTTCCCCCACAGCAGCACCTAAGAGTTTAGGAGGAACCCCATTGTCTGCTGTTTATTACTGACGTCTTCCTGCCTTACTACACCTGTTACTGACATAGCTACATCAGGTGTGAACGGACACAGGAAGATGGAAATGTCTGTCCCGAATGGCGTCTGGAATGTGCTCCCAGTAATTTACTTGGAGCTGTGTGTGAAAGAGTCTTTATTTACACTTTCAGCAAAGACTTGTTGTTTCCATTTACATGTCAAGCTAATTTTAAGCAAAGCTTTGCAGTCTCGCAAAACAAAAAATGTGAATTGTGTTTCCATCAACTGGTTTGGAACAAATAAACTTGATGCAACAATGCAAAGTGTAGTTCGGTCTAGAAGATGTAGGCGATGTCACATATTTTTTATTAAGGATGACACCGTGGAGCAGTGGGTAGTGCTATAGTCTGCATGTTCTCTCTCTGTCTGCATGGGGTTTCTCCAGGTTTTCTGGCTTCATCACAGTCACAGTCAAAAGAAATCTTAAGTAAAGGCTCTAAATTTCCTATAGGTATAGGTGTGTGAGTAAATAATGTGTGTGCCCTAAAATAGACTGGGGACCTGTCTGAGGTGTATCCCTGCCTCTCACCTGAAGTACGCTGACCTCTGTGACTCTAGTGAGGAATAAACAGGTATAGAAAATGGATGGAAGGATGTTGTCATCAAGCATTTTTAATATTATATTTCAAAATACATTGTAATAAGTTGATGGAACATAACTATGTTAAGTAATCTGAAGTTTCAGGAACTGAATTTCTTGCTTGTATCACATCAAGTCGTGTATTACGTCATCTCTGTGTTCCCACATGTCAGTTTTGGGTTGGGGGTCAGCGGTCAGGGGTCAGGGGTTAGGATCGGGGTCAGGGGTGTCAGGGGGTTATGGTAATACCTGCCCTATTTTCCCACAGCCCTGCAGGAACAGAGAAACACTCCTGTGCTGGATTTGGGTAAATGTCTGCTTAAGATTCGCCAAAATTTAGAAGGCAGCAACTTCATTAACACGTGGAAATCTGACTCCAAAAACTAATGGATGATGTCACATAAACTGCATCCATTGTATTCTGAAGACTTGAATGATTGAATAGATACATAAGGTGTGTTTCCACTGTAGGAAATTATAGATAATTTTACGGGGCCAGCCCTGATAGTGCACGTCTCCACTGCAGGAACCTCCTCCGCAGGGCTAGTTACAGGAACCTTTGTGGGGGCTAACGGAGTACCACAACAACTAGAGCAGTTACGACTGAAAAATTAATCAATAACTCATTTGTTGTGATTTTTGCGACCCGCCCAGGTGACACCAAAGATAAAACCGTCATTCAAGATTACGTAGTAATGTAAACTACCAGGGGTCCTCTTATGCAGTGGAGACACGGCCATTGAGAGGACCAGGTGAGGGGACGGTTCCTACCCCCTTTCTTTACCAGGAATCTCCTGCAGTGGAAACATGGCTATACATGTCCTAGTTAACAATAATACCAATTTAAATAAAAAAGACTCTTTCTGGATGGGTTTGTTTCTATCATGTCCTAGGCTAAGGGGCGGGAAATTGATTTCGTATGACAATAAGTTCTTGGAATTTTTTTTGGTTTTGTCTAAGTTGTCCTTTACCTTGTCTTTGAAACATCTAACAAACTCAGTTACTTTTGGGGAGAAATAACTTCAAAGTAACATGGCCAACACTGTCTGAGACAATAATGTACATATTCATTTTGAGTAGAAAATGACAATCAGACGTTTCATTCTTCACACGATTACATGTGTACCAAACCTACATGGTTTAATGGTGGAAACATTGCTGCATCAATTAAATCACCATTGCTCAAGCTTCTGCTCTTTAGCTTGATGAGCAGATGAAAACATGATCAGTGGACTGATGACTGCAACATTCCTCAAACACAAACAGTACATAAAACAAATAGAAACACGGTATTTCGCTGACTTTCCATCTGGTCCGTCTTGACGCACCAACGCCTAATATTTCCAGAACATTTCCACACAACTTCACTTAGCTTTCCTTTTTTGCCAGTTTTCTGGGAGTTCTGTTCAAATTCGGGACACATTTGGATGGAAACTTGGCCGGTATCTCGAAAGATGGTGAATTACTACACTGGAATAAAGACAGAAATGTTTTATTGATTTGTAAAGGAAACGGAAACTCACAGTGTTTGATTTTTTTATTTTGTATTTTATGGAATAGAAAACTAAACTTGATAAAACAGCCGATCTCTTCTCGTTCGTTCTTTCCCGCTTTTCTTGTCCGTGCCAGTCTTCCTCCTCGTCTTCCCCCGGTGCACCAGGAGGTCTATGTTTAGACAGGATAGAGTTCTCCGGGGCCAACATGGATAAAGCTCCCTCTGGTCTCTGCATGGCAAGTGTGTCAGCGGAGAGAGTCATTAGCCCCGCCCTCCCCGCCGCCCCCACCTCCTCCTTGGCAAGTGGCAGCCAGTCAGCTGATTTGTGCTGCTGAGGGGATTTGGTGTTCCACGTAGGCTATTTACGTAGCACCAACACCTCTCCCTCGCTCTGTCTCTCTTTTCCACTCACTCACTTTTTTTCACTATCTCGTGCGCTGGCTGTCTTACAACCACATAACACCCCCCCACCCATTCCCCCATATTGCTCCGTGCTCTCCCTTCCCCCCCTCCGTCGTTTCGTCTTTTTTTTTTTCTTCCCCTTCGCCTCGATGTCTGTTGCTGAGTTTCTTCCCTCTACTGTATATCTCTCTCTGTCCATCCACTTTTTTCTGTCTCCACATCTGGTGGTTGTGTGTCAGGTTGAAATCCAGCTGTTCCTCCAACAGAGGTGTGGGAAGTAGAATTTCGCCCTTATCCCTGTGTCTAAATGAGAAGTAATTGGGTAGTTTGTAAGCGTAGCTTGATGGCGAACGGCTCAGTTAGAGATGATTGCGCGCATTGTTTAAAAAGGAAAATGGACTGTTTCTACTTTTAAAGAGGACGTGAGAATCAAAGTCATATATTTAACCACAATGACACTGACCTGCCTGGAGCAAAAAACACCCACACACTCATAATACACACTTAACATATAGACCGATGAAACCAGGTCACACACACATTATTATTATAAAATTACTTTATTCTGTAGAATTAATCTGCCTCATTGCTGGAGAATATATATAGAGATTTCTTTATATCAATCAATATTAATAATTATTGATCATTTTCTAAATATTTGGTGCCATTTCATAGTCAAATGACTTGACTTACTATGAGCAGTAAACGTAGAGGCAGCCATATAGCTAGACCATATATTGATATTGATCAGTGGGAAATCTCAAAGAACATTAATGATCATTTTAGTTATCTTTATTTTATTAACTTTATTTTAAGTTGAGTTGTGGTCTGTCTGTTGACTGTTTGATTCAATGGTTGATCCATTGAGTCATTGAGTCAAGGAGGAGCAGCATTGTTTTTTTTTGTTTTTTTTACACAAACCTTGAATTACATTATTATTATAATGGACTTTTTTTCTATTGTATTTCTGATGTGGGCATTAAGGATATATATTGATTTTGTTTCACGGTCCAGGCCTACTGGAAAATATAGAAAATTGTTAGAAAACTTTTTGCAGCGGTCTAACTGTTCAGCAGTGGTCCGTGTTGGGTTCAGGTGAGAAGTTCAGGTGCAGCGTCACAGCCACAGACCCATTCACACAAGTAAAGCAGCAGCAAGTAGACTCCACTTGTAAATGACGTATCTACACCTATGACACCTGAACAGAAAAAAGGTTTTGGTTCGAGGTTCGGGAAAACAGGTTGAAGCCACAGACTCATCAGTGGCCAAAACTCACTGGTGACATTACATTTTGGGCTAAATCGGTTCCATAGTTTTGGACCCTTGCAGACCTCCACTGTAAACCTTCTTCTTCTACTACTCTCTTTATTTCAACCACATGTAATAGTAGTAGTCTTGACTGCCACCTTGTGACCAAATTACACTTTGCATGACTGCGTCTATTTTATTCTGCGTGTCCTTTTTTTGAACCTGATGACTGAAAAATCTGAATCTGTATGTTTTCCCTAAAATCAGAACCAGTGTTTTCGTGCTTTTGCATCGCTATGACTCTGATTCAAATACAAATAAAATGTATTATTGTTATTATTATTACTACCATTATTATTACAATTCTCCAAACCAGTTAATGGTAACATGAGTAATTCACATTTTCTATTAAAAGTTTCTTTAAAAAAACGTCAAGGTGACAAGTCAACGACAAGTTGAAACACTGATGCGGAAAGTTTGATGATTTTAGTTAAAACTTATATTATTTAAGGTGTGGCTGTCCGCTCGTGTTATAGAGACATGCTGGACCAGACGTGTGAAGCCAGTTTAAGATGTAGAAATTCACTTACAGAAATCTATGATGTTCTAGATATAAGGATATATTTTTCTTGTTTGTGTTCTGTGCGTGAATGTGTTTGCATTTACGCAAACACGCATACATGCAGATATGGTATCACACACCGTGCTGTAACACATACCCTTTCCAGCCATGCAATACTGAAGGCTTTACATTCTGGGAGTGTCTCCAGAGCCTCGGACGCCTCTGTCAGCAGCGGCTGCATTTACCCTGTTACATTTACAACGGAAACAAAAACATGGCCTTGGGACTTCAAGGCAATATATAACGCAAAAGGGTGTGTATCAGCGTGTATGTGTTTGCGTTCTCCGAATGCATGTTTATAGGTGCGTGTGTGTGTTAAATGTGCTCAGATTAAAGACAGAGCGGAGAGCTATCTGTTATTTCTCAATGTCGGGGCAGAGACATGTACAGAAACTGGGCGGCTGAATGAGAGGAGATACCAAAAATGGTCTAAGAAAACAACAGAGCAAATGAGTGGAAGAGGGATCTGGTAAAGGAAAAAAAGTGATATTAACATGAAGCAGCAGGGAATGAATGAGAACATAATACGTGTTGCCCTGTTATTAGTCCCCTGAGTGTTGAACATTAGGTGAGAAATCACCAAATAAGCTCAGTGATAGAAAATAGGACAAAGGAGGAAGTTTCTTAAATGCACTGAAAGCACGAGGTTATAAACTCTGTGTCCTTATAAGGAACAAACTGGTCCGTGTGGATCCGTCAGGGGTGTGGCACATTTTATCAGCTGTATTTTGGCTACTGGCAAAACCGTTCAGCCTGAATCTGATTTGAGTCGCACGTTTCATGATTTCAGACTTCAGCATATCCAAAATAAAAAGAGGCTTGATGTAAACGACTCGTGACTTCACTTGGACGGGATTCTCATGACTTGACAGATGTGATAAAACTCCCTGAGCCCAAAGAGGAAGAATCTCGGCTGGTGCCAGCAGTGCATCGAGTGGCTGAGTTAAAACGGTACCATATACTGGAAGTTATAAGTTATATATACTTTTGAAAGGCTTTTTATAACTTTGTGTTGGCTAATTACTGATGTAGATTTTTCCCAGTGACAGACCAGAGGAGAGTGACTAAACAGTTCATATGAAAATACGGTTTTATGGAAAATACAGTAAATAGCCTAAAGCACAAACTTCTTAAATCTTATATAAGAGTATAATGGAAGAAGAATTTCTAATTATTTTTCAAAGATTTGGTTCAATATACTTTAAGTTATTGTGCATGTTAAAGCTTCTTTGGATGATTTTTAACCTGACTGCAGGTCACCAGCAAAAAATAAAATCTTACTGGGTAAAAATATCCTTGTTTTGGTCCAATTAGTTTCATGTTGAATAGAATTATTTCATTCGTTGATACTTTTTTTTTTCGTTTAGTCAATCTAATCTTGTTTAGCTTTACCATTAATCTTGTTTTCAAGGGAAGGTTCAAATAAGAGAGAAAACATCAAAAAAATATCAGTAATATGAGATAAAAAGCAAACTAAAACTGCCTTCTTTCACTTTGGCAACATAGCAAATGTCAAGCATTTCCTGTCTCTAAAAGATGCAGAAAAGCTTGTCAATGCATTTGTTGCAGGCTGGATTACTGCAATTATTTAGTGTCAGGCTGCTCTAAAAAGTCTATAAAGACCCTCCAGCTGATCCAGAATGCTGCTGCATGTATATTAACAGGTACTAGGAGAAGGGGTCATATCTCACCGGTATTAGCCTCTCTGCGCTGGATTCCTGTGAAATCAAGAATAGAATTCAAAATGCACATCCTCACCTATAAAGCTCTTAAATGGTCAGGCTCCATCTTCAGAATCTCGTAGTTCCATATTGAGAACACTGTGCTCCTAAAATGCAGCTTAAAGGCTCCCAGAATTTCTAAAATTAAAATGGGAGGCAGAGCCTTCAACTATCAGGCTCCTCTCCTGTGGAATCACCTTCCTGTTCCAGTCCAGGGACCAGACATCCTTCATATATTCAAGAATAAGTTAAAAACTTTCCTTTTTGAAGAAGCTTATAGTTAGGCCTGGTCCTGGCTGGACTAGAACATTGTTATGCTGCTATAGGTTTACTCTCTATACTCTGAGCTTTTTATTTCTTCCATCCGTAATACTTATGACCCACTGATGTACTAGTCTCAACCTGTGTTTTCTTGTTCAGCCACTGCAAGAAGTCTTTGCTTGTTGGGGGGTCTAATGTTGTCCTGGTTCATCTGGAAGCTGCAATTGATCCTTTCACCTCATCCTCCACATGCACCATGAATCAATATATTTCTGCTTTTCCAATTAATGTCATAATCAGCTCTTTTCCTGTTTTAAGTGTCTTGTTTCCAGCTGTTTGCAGCCTGTCCGTCCTAGAAGAGGGATCTTTCTCTCGTTCTATTCCTGAGGTTTCTTCCTCCTTTTCCCTGTTAAAGCTTTTTTTAGGGAGTTTTTTGTTAGACAATGTGGGGGTCTGAGGACAGTGGATGTTGTGTTGCTGTTATACAAACTGTAAAGCCCATTGAGGTGAATCTGTGATTTGTGGTTTTGGGCTAGACAAATAAAATTGACTTGACTAGCATTTTTCTTTCTGGACCATATAGTTTACTGTGTTGTTTTTCTGGATGTGACTTATTTAAGTTTGTGCTCTCTTGCTCTGACATGTTTATGTTATAGATTTTCTTTGTTAGTTTTTTTTTTACAACATGAAAACAAAAATAAATTTGAAATAAATGAAAAAAAAAATGGCACAGAACATTAAAGCTCAAAATATTTCTCCGTTCACTAATATTCATGCGGAAATCACGAGAATACACGTTTAATCTTTGAGCCATTTCTTAGCAGACGACCACAGGAAGTTCCTTTCACTATAGTCACTTTTTAATTTAAACTTTGAATTCTAAGCTGTGTCTTCAACCTCTCAAAGGATCCATGTGCCTGTTTTTTGTGTTTTTTTCTCCACATGCAGCCCAAACTATACAACTGCACGGATCGTGCGTGTGCAAACCGGACGCAGCATCAAACATGTGTGAACACATCTGTGTGAGCAGACACAACATCATAGTATAAACTGAACTGTGCACAACCGTTGTGGACCATATCCGGCCTTTAACGGTAACATCTGCACGATGCAAAGATCAAGTGGAAAGGGTAAAAGTTTGGCCCACCGACTGTGCTTAACTGTCGTAATTACAATTTATGTGACACAGGTATGTTAATGATGTGTGTGCCGTGCTGCATGTATGTTGCTATTGTTTGATAGAGCAGCCATGAGGGGAAAGAAAACAGGCCTGGCTGGTCCAAAGTTCCTGTTTGGATGAAACATTTGATTCATCAGAGGATCCATCTGAGGTTTGAGGCTGGTTTGTACTCACAAATCTCAGCAACTGACAATCCACAATCCAGACTCCACATGAGAGGATGAGTCACGGTTTAAACTACTTCCATTACTTTTTGCAAGACTACGGGTCTTTCAGGAGATTTTCACAATACTGAAAACTGATTTTATTTATTTATCATTATTTATTTATTTTGAACAGCCTGAGCTTAATGTCACTGCTCTGGTGACTCGATATTGTACCTTGTGTGTTAATATAAAACGAAGAAGATTTCAGTTTTTATGCTGAACATATGAAAACTGCAGATCTGTAGTTCTTTTAAATCAAAGAAAATCACTGAAACATAAGTTACAATATATTTTTTTTAATTTATATTTTTTGTCCCTCCTTTGGTTTTTACAATGTTCTTATCTTCCATTTTATTCCTACTCTTCTACACATTTCTCTCAACTCAACTCTTCTTTTTTTTTTTTTTACCTCTAATCTGCTCTTTTCCACTTCAGCTAAATTTACCTTTTGTTTTATTACCATCTGAAAACTTTAAGAAATTAGGAAGGAAGAGGTTTCCTTCCTATTTTCTTGAACTCATCACCTCTTTTTTTTTCTTTCACTCTTCTCCTCTACCCATTCCATCTCTTTCTTTATTCTTCTTTATCATTTTCTCCTCCTGTCTCCTCGCTTTCTTGCCTTTTTCCTTTTCATCTGTTTTCCTGAACTTTTTTATTCCATCGATGCTTCTCTCCCTTTCCTCCCATTCTCTTCACTCTCTATTTTCCCCCATTTTTTTCCTTCCAAATTCCTATTTTCTTCCTTTCTCAGTTTCTCCTAATATCTTGTTTTTCCCCACTCTTTTAAGTCTTTCCTCCCTTTTATTTTTTCCATTTCTTTCGTTTCACACTTTCCTCCTGCACCTTTTCAGTTGCCACTTTTACGTTCTTCCACTTCAGTCTTTTCTTCTCCTTTTTACTTTATCACGACATGTGAAGTTGGACATTTACTGCAGCGACCAGCAGCGCGTTGGATGGTCACTTTAAGACGTTTAGATGCGACACAGTCATGTCTGCAAACTTCCTCCCTCCTCCTTCGCCCTTTTATTCATCTCTGTCTGTTTAACTTTGCATGTGTGTGTGTGTGTGTGTGTGTAACAGCCACTGCCTCCGTCCTCCATCGTCCTGCTGGGCAGAGCAGCTGAATAAGCTCATTGTGGTCCTGTGGGGAGTGCAGGTGCACCTCTTCTTCTTCACCTCCGACCCTCGGCCCTCGACCCCACAAAGCCATTTGTGAACTCTATTTACTCCAATGAAACTGCAGTCCATTACCAACATCTCTGCTCTCCCTTTCTTTCCCCATTTTCTACTCCTCTCAAGAAACCAATTAGCGACAATACAAGTAGGTTAGACTCTCTATTCAGAGTGGGCATTGTTGAACACAATACCAGGAAGCATTGTGAGCTAACAATTAGTGGCACTGGGGCAGTGTAGAGTGTCACTGACATTGTTGGGAGCCGCACAAGGCCCGGTTTGTTCCCAAAGAGGGAGTTAGACAGGGGTGGAGGCGGCGAGCCGAGGGGTTCCCAGGTGCTGAATTAGCCCAGACTCGGCCCCTGTGTCCCGGTACACACAAGACGCTTATCTGTGGCGGGGCTCAGGATACAGGAATGTGTCCCTGAGAGGGCGTGTTGCTTTCTGTGGATGTAGATGTTTATGTTAGCGGTAACTCTACCTGGATGGGATTGTGTGCGCATGCATACATTCCTGCATTTGTGTCGTGTTGTGTATGAGCCTGAAGTGTGTGAATGTGCATCGAGTTACCCGTTTGTTTGTTTGTTTCTCTCACTCTCTTTTACTTATTGTACAAAATTATAGTCGAACGGGCTCCGTGCACTGATATGAGCAGAGGTGTCAGCTCAGGGGTCTTCACTTGACCCCCTGAGCTGAGCCTACTAGTTGCTTGGTATATATGAAATCTGAAGCAGCACTTTCAACCTGGGTGATGTCAAAAAACATGAACATATTCTGATGTTCATGTATAAATACATAAATGAATACATGTGAATAAATAAATTGATAACCAAGTGAAAGTCATCATCAAAATATATCTCACCTGTTGCTCTCTTAATCACGTTTTCTCTCTCTCTCTCTCTCATTTTGCACAATCGAATACATAGAGCATCACAATAGGTTGTGTGTCGATTTAGAAATAGATGTTAGTGCAGTAATAGTGCAATGCCCATAGGAAGTGTCCAATCCTATAGGGGGGCAGCTAGCCAAGGACCATTCTGCATGGGACCAGAACAAGGGTTTGCTGCTTAAGCAAAAAGGGAAGAAGTGTTGTTTTTTTTTAACATATATTTAAGCTTCAGGTGCTGTGAGATTTTATGTATTTTTAAAGGTGCCTTAACTGAAAAATAAAAGTTTAAGAAAAGCTGATCTGAAAAACAAGAACCCAACTTCAGCGTGGTTTTACAGATTTCTCTCTGGCTCAGGTTGTCGTTTTTTTGTCTATCCCGGGATTATTCACCAGCCTCTTTTGTGAGTTGCTGACATCACAAGTCAATGAAGTACAAACACGTTTCTAAATCCAGGCTCTGAGCATTTTCTGAGCATTAAACTTATATTATTGGATTTTATCTAGACTAAAGAAAAAAGCTAAGCTTGTCTATTAGCATGATAGGGGACCTTTAACCCTCACTACTGCTAACGGGGCTCTCGCCGCCACGTGAGGGTCTTCCCCCGCTGCCATAAAGAGGCTTCACCCGGCTGGTGACTCCTTGCGAGAAGGTCACGACCAGAAGGGCAAGGGTTCAGCCATCATTGTTATCCCGCCCACCCCTGACACCCCGACTCCCTCCACCCCCTGTCCGCCCCCGCTGCACCATGACATCATCGCGCGCGCACAGCCAGCGAGTCTGGCGGAGGAGCGCCGGCGGCAGCGTGGAGACACAGCCGCTGACAGCTGACACTGTTTGGCCACGGCCTGAATACTCGGCTCTGTTCGGTAATGAGAAAACTAAGACGACCGTGAGATTTCATCAGTCCTGTCCGACACAATTAGCCGTTCCAGGTAAAAAAAAAAAAAAAAAATCTGGATTCTCAGCAGAGGTCAGGGAGAGAGGAGCTGTAATCCAGTAGCCTCCATTTTTTTTTTTTTTTTGTGAGACAAATTAGCCATTTCAGGAACACATCTGGTAATTATCATGGTAAACCTCAGTATAGCTGAAGCGCCGGAGCAGCTGACGGCAGAATAAGGACACGCTCACGCCTGCAGTTTGTTTTCTTTCATCTGACTCAGGCCTCAGGCCTGACTCACAGGATTATTAAATTAGCTGCCAGGAGCTATTTTTACTTCACAGGACCTTACTTAGACAATCTGAAATTATCCTGATAATGGAATAATCCTACATTTGTGAGGCAAAACCCCAGTTTACACGGATTCTTGCCCTGGAATATTTTAGGGGGGGAAACTAGTGGTGGGACAAGGATCTGATCCTTTAAGCAAAAAGTACTGATACCACACTGTGAAAATGCTGTAATACAAGTAAAAGGCCTACATTTGTATAAGTATAAGTTATGATCTGTCCGGTCCAGTCTGACTCCTAACTACTCTAATAATGCATCATATTCTAAAAATGTTTTTCCCGTTAGAGCAACATATCTCCACAAAGTTCAAACCTTTCTGTTTTCCGCTTTGTGACGAGGCTTTTTTCCAGCGAACCCAAGAAGAGGCTTTTAAATAGATTATTTATCTTACAAAGTAGGAGAATCCTCTCGACCCATAAAAGGACATTTAATTCTTCACTTTAATTTGTACTCAAAGTTTACAACTTTAGCGGAGTAAATGTACTCGGTTACTCGCGCGACTCCTCTTCCTCTCCCTCTCCTCCCTCTGCGCCTGCATCAGCAGGATCCTGGAACTGAGAACTGATGTGATGATTAGTCCAATGTGTTCATCAGCCGAAGCTGCAGCTGGACGTCGTCTGTCACAGACACCAGATAAAAGTCTGGAAACACAAGAGTGAGTGTGTGCCACAGCATGAGAGCAGCTGCACGGTTCCATTTAGATTTATATATGTAGAGAAAAAAGAAAACGTAATTCCGATGATTAAAGATGAGCTCGGTGCATTGTTTTTTGTTACAGATTTAAAGGGACAGTTCACCCCAAAGTCAAACATCTTTTTCTTCTTATCTACAGTTTATTTATTTCTTTATTTTATCCATTGTTACTACATTTTGGAGTCAATGCCGTGAACCAGGAGACATTCAGAGTTTTATGCATGCTTGAAGCACCAAAATATACATTTATTACATTTATTATATGATTTTCTTTTTATAGAACTACACCCACCACTAATGCAGTTTTTATTAACACATGTTCATTAGAAAGAAAAGAGTTCCTACTTTACATGAAACTGCTCACAACCACTTGCATGGATTATATTCAGTAACCAGGTCATGATTTTTTAGGAAAGCAGAAGTCTCCAAAACTCAGCAGCTCGAACTAAAACTAAAAATCTCCACAGGTAAGAACAATACCATGTATGGACTTGTTTTTGG
This sequence comes from Eupleurogrammus muticus, assembly GCA_036785175.1. Taxonomy (NCBI): domain Eukaryota; kingdom Metazoa; phylum Chordata; class Actinopteri; order Scombriformes; family Trichiuridae; genus Eupleurogrammus; species Eupleurogrammus muticus. The sequence goes on along the minus strand of JAYKQN010000006.1, from coordinate 20,646,500 downwards.
GGTGAACTGTCCCTTTAAGTTGAAAGGACGCTCCAAGGGCAAAAATTCTTATCAGCAACTTACCCTAAAAATATAAAGACTGCAAATTCCTTGGAGACGGATGGTGAACCAGACTGAAGCTGGCGTCTCAGTCTCAGAACATGAAGCTCGGTTGTTTGGTGAAAGTCTCATCAGCTCCAACTGTTGAAAATGTCAAATGTCTGCTCTGATTTTTCCACTTTTTTTTTTGCTTTTTGTTTGAAATACTCTTGATTCCAATCAGAATTTTGGCCATTTTAAACTATTTTATTGAGGCACAAGCCGTTCATAAGCTCCTGGCTGTGTTTAGACAATGTTTGACATTTAAGAGTTTGGCTACTACTTATGTATTTCTCTAAATCAGAAGATCAGGAAGAGGATCATTGTACCTCAGATATCTGTACAAGTGGTCCAGAGTTTAGAAAACATATATAGTGCACAGAAAACTTGACTGAAACTTTAATTGTTAACTGGGAAAACTACAAATTTTAAATATAAGCTATGAAAATGTCAGATCATGGATGCAAGATTTTTACTTTCCATGAATGAAATACCAATTTCACATATTAAGTATTTTACATTCTGATTTTGATACTTGTAAGTGAATCATCTGAGGACTCCTACTGTCTAACTCTTATATATAGTGTCAGTATTATAACATTTTTCACCTTTCAAACATTTTTCACCGCTCCCGCTCCTCTCCACACTGGATCCCATTGTGCAGCCGTGGCCGACAACCCCGTCCTATTCCTGGCTTCCATTCTCTTTCTATCACCAATCAATTCATTCATTGATTTCATTTCTTTTTGTTTATTCGGCTCAGAGTCCCCTTTTGTACCGGCCCACTTTCTTTCCCTGACAGCAGATAGAAATCTGGGTCACGGCTTCCAGAAACTTGTCGCGTTTCTCGCCGGCTGTGGAGGTAGAAAACGCTGAATGAGGAAAGCAGGAAGAGGCGGGATGGATCCTCCTCCGTGAGACACAGGGACCCCACAACACTGCTGCTAAAAGTTTTTGAGTGTGTGAGTGTGTGAGTGTGTTTAGCGAGGAGCTATATAACAGTAAGGAAATAAAACGAGAAAATGAGAACAAAAGAGGCTGTAACTGAAGATGGAAAAAAAGAGAAAGAAAACAGAGCAGAGGTAGGACGGGTCTATTAGAACACACACAAAAAACTGTTTTCTCATGCCACAGCAAGCACATTACATTGTCTTGAAGGAAAATTCCAGTTTCATCAATTGACTTTTAGATGGGGATTTTAACATTTTACATCATATTGATATTTTTTAATATTTCTGTTGTTGGTGTTTTTTTTTTTATGATGCAGTACATTTACTATTTATATACCTAAAGTATCTATAAATTATTATATTGCCGTTATCAAGTTTTTTTTTGGCAACAGGATTTCTACTTTTACTCAAGTAAAGAAACTGAGTAATTTCACCCATAATGATAGTGAATCGAATCAAATGAATCAAATTTTATTGTAATAATTTAAATTGAACACATAATCAAACAGTTTTGATTCCACTTGAGCAGAATAGACCTGTATCTACATCAGTATGTTTATAGTCAAACATCACAAATCAGACATTTGTCTCATGGGAGATTTTATAATCTGTGCAGTTCATCCTTAATTGATGCGTACAGAAAATCATATATCAAATGTATAGGCAACAAATAGATGGAAGCTGCCTGCTGCAGCAGATGATGAGTATTCAGAAAACACCAGAACAGCAAAAAATACTCATTTAGGAAAAACAAGATACCAAACTTACAGCTAAATTGCTACATGAACAATATCAATATATTTGTGTATTGAGCCTTACTGTAACACCAAGATTTACACACCAGGAAAAACAATACTTATGTTCTCAGATACACTAATGTGTCTAAATGTTTAAAAACCCATAATTCCATCAGCTTTGGCATCAATAAATTACTGGAAATATAAGGAACAGAAATTCTCCATAATTTATTACAGTTTTAGGTTTAATTTGAAATGAAATCTTGTGAATTGTTTGGCTTTTTAATAATAAACAGACAGATTTCCACCCATAAAAAAGCTGCACTTACAATGTTAAAATAATACATTTACAGAAATACACTGTCATAAATTAATTTAATGACTTTAATGCGATATCTTCTGTATTATCTATACCTAATGTAAGAACCCATACCACCAATAAAATATTTAATTTACCTTTTCATGTATAATAATAATATAAACAATAGTAATTCTATTAATTCATTTAGTAACACAATCTTGTTTATTTTTTATACTTATACATTACATTTATATAAATCTATGTAAGACAACCCTGTCACATGCCTGAATTGTCTTTAATATCCTGATCTCTGCAATAAACTCGTCCTCCTCCATAATAATGATGGTTGTCATAGTAATTTACATTTTCCCAATATGAGAGGAGGAATAAATAAATCTGCTCAAGCAAATATGTATTTTATTAATTTACTGAAAATAAAAAATATTAAAGTCAAGTACAACATTAAATCATTATATGTGATAATCAATGTTTCCAGAGCACCTGGATCAGCTACTAATTAGACATTACTAATCAATAAAGAGTTGGACAAGGACACAGGCGCCTGTGTTGAGACGTTTGGCCCAAACAATCCCATTGAGATTGAAGACATAAGCTACGCAAAGGACGTCTGTGGAGTCTCTGAGATCAAGAAGATGTCAAATGAGAGTTTAGAGGTTGTCACTCAGCCATGCACACGCATAAATGCACTCAACATGTGCACAACACACACGAGGCATGTAGAACACACACACAGAACACATGTAGAACACATGTAGAACTCTGTGTAGACTGAACTCCAGAGTCACAGCAAACACTTTTAAAGCTGCATTCACTGTGTTGTGGATGGGGTTTTTTTTGGCCTCATGGGGGCAGCAGAGTAACCTCAACTCACACAGGAAAAGATTATAGGTTAAAGTGATTATATGTAAATGTCTGATGTGACAGAAAAATGTACCAGAACCTTTTGCATCTATTCACGCTCCTATAACTCCAAGATCTTGATCCAGCAGCAGTTGGTCTGTGCGTGGTGAAATCCAGCCGCGTTGGGCTGTAAAGTTACAGCTCCACCTACTGGTCCGGCCTCTCACTGCAGCTTTTACCGATCCTCGTGCGTGAGGAGCACGGCTCAAAACTCTGACGTCTGCTCGCACAATAAAAAGGGGTCAAATCGTGACAAAGGTACCCGGGCGAGCCGTCAACCGTCCGCTCCTCCTCCTGCTCAGGAAGTGAACTTTAAAGGGACGTCATCTGAACCGCGGGTCAGAGTTGCTACAGCTGCTCGCCGCCGTTGCTTAGCAACGGATGATTCCGGCCTCCTGAACCTACCAGCGGGGGCAGCAGCCGCCTCGCACCACGTCTGATAATGACGGAGAACATTTATCATTAAAAATGTCTTATTATATAACTGATGGGAGCCTGCAGATGACAATTCGAGTGAACATGTGTGAACTTTAGCAATTTAATCCGCTTTTAATATGAAAAATATGGATTAGTGTCGCTTTAGGGGTGTGAAATATGCACGAATAGTAGAATAGCACACTGAATCAGCAAAAGTGAGTCATCGCATTTAATTAGTGATGCAATGGCATGAGAGCCAACACACACACAGTCACACACACACATAATCCCTCCCTCATTAGGTGTATTGTGGGGATGCTGATGTAATGCAAGTTAATCTGTTGGCCTCTGGTTGGCTCGGTGGCCCAGCAGGAGCTCTTTGTGCGGGACATTACCCCGGCCCCGCCCCCCGGAGACAGGTTCATTAAGACTGACGCTGATACCCAAGTACCCTGGCCTTTTGTGTGTGTGTGTGTGTGTGTGTGTGTGTGTGTATGAAACAGTGTGTTTCAGTCACTTATACTAGAGACAATGCAATGAAGAGGCGGGCCATAAAGGCACTGCTTTCTCAGCATGTGCCTGCAAGCACGTAGGCCTGAGAGACCCTGATTGGCGCGGAAAACGTGCGCGTGTGCGCCTGTGTCTATGAAGTTTCACGGGGTTTTCAGCGGCGGCCGCAACGCTTTGTGTAACGTAAATGTGTACGTGCCTCATTCAAGCATCCGCCATTGTCCGGATGTGTCGGCACGCTCAACACGCATGTGAAACTAACTGAGTAACTCTCACTTGCCAGAGGTGGCAATGGATGCAACACCTAGAAAAAATAAACTTTCGTCTTTAGTCGAACGTCAGAGAAATCAAGTGTCATGTGAACCCCACTAAGACTGGAATTATATTGTATCTCATGGCCCCAAATGTCATTTTTCCTTTATGGCACAGTTGACGGGTTTTAGATACAGACAAGAAACGGGCCGAGAGAAGGAGAAGGGTAAAGTACAGTAGGTGGAACTGAACCGGGGACAGTGCGGTTATATGATATGCATCTTAACCACTCGGCTGCCAGGACGCCGCGCCCTGCCTTCGCAGAGAAACCAGCTGATATTAAAGCGGTAGCACAAACAGCCTGGGTACGCAAATACTTTGAGAAATATACATTTCCACAACTTATGGGAAATACTACAAACTGCTAGGACTCCAGATTCAAAAAATACAAACATTTCCAATCATATATATATATATATATACTGTATACACATTGTATCTTTCTATCAACTCTCACTTAGGTGAGAAAAGATGTAAAAGTAAAAAAGTAGAATTAAAGATTCTACGTGGAAAAAAGTACATATGCAGTAAATACTCTAAGTACCATCTACAAATAATTGTGTATTATAGTATATTACATGCATAATTACTAATTATCTACATAAAGTATTTGGAATTGTTTCCATTTATTGAACTATAATATTAAAATGCTCTTGCACTCTTTATCACTGTTTGGGGTGACCAAGACAATGAAGTGTTTTCCATTAAAAGTCACACATTTATTCATCAAATAATTTGCAAAATTAACAGAGAATATAATCAAAACATTGACATGGTTGGAAATAATGATTTTTTTTAAATAATAAAAATTATAATAATAATTTAGTCTTTCAAACTTTGCTTTCATCAAAGAATGATGAAGCATCCATCTAAGCAGCTAAACTGATTTTGTCTGTGCTATTATAATTTCACAAGGGTTTTCTAATCATCCATTATTATTTTGATGCAAATAGCAAACACAATGTACCATTAGAACAATAGAGTGATGCTGGCTGGAAATGGGCCTTTATACACATATGTAGATATGGCATTAAAAGCCACACATTTAAAACTAGAATAGTCATTTACCACATTAACAATGTATAGAGTGTATTTCTGATTAGTTTAAGGTTATCTTCATTGAAAAAAAAGTGCTTTTCTTTAAAAAAATAAGAACAATTCAACGGTAGTGTACATTTTGTTAGAATAGTAACATTTAGAATTCAGTACTTGTAAAGGAGTACTTTTAGACTACAGTACTTCTATTTTTACTTAAGTGAAGGATTTGCTACCAGTATTTTTATGCATATTGGTAGAAAAATTTCTTTGAAGTATTAAAATGTTCTATAATTCAGGTGTGGAACAATTCCTGTTTAATCTAATGTCATATTTTAATCTGTTGTTTGTAACCGCAACAGTTAGTTAAACGACTATAAAATTGTACAAAGAACTATTGTGATTCAAGCACCAATAAGAAAAATATATACAACAAAGCAAAATCACTGAAACTTACATTGTAAAACACCCAATATAATAATAGTAATAATAAAACAAAACCTAACTTTACAGTTAGTTTTGTTTCTATGTACCATGTTGGAAATAGCTAACAATTTTACCAGGTTTCTCTTGGATTTAGTTTTTGTGGTTGCAATCCATAAATAAATCATACTTCACACATGACATGACTTTAATTACAGAATTAATCAGCGATTGTGCAGCAGCGATTCACAGACAACAGCAGTGATTTGCGCCTGCTGCAGTCAGCCCGCGCGCCGCGTCCCTTCAACCCACCAAATTAAAAATAGGAGAGGGATTATTTGTGGGCCGGTGCGGTTTTAGTGTGTGAGATGAGTGTGTGTGTGCTCCCTGTGCAGCCGGAGCAGCGGCAGCAGCAGCAGCACTTAGCGCAGGCTTTAAATAGCTAACTCAAATAAAGTGAGAGGAGGCCGGGGATCAGAGGCTGAGAGGGACTCTGTGAGGGAGGCATTCCCGAACGGAAGCCGGGCCTTTGGATTTCCAAACACCATTCGGAGCGAGCAATGCCAGGAATGTGATGTCGTCCAGCAGCAGCAGCAGCAGCAGCAGCAGCAGCGGCGGCGGCGGCGGCAGCAGCTGTGGAAACCGCCGGGCCGCCAGGTGCCAGCGGGCCCTGCCTGACAGGAAGTGCAGCAGGAAGTGCAGACGGAGGGCCGGGGGGGGCGCGGGGGAGACAGGGAGGGGGGGGGGACAGGTAGGTGACTCAGCAGCCGACCCCGTGAATCTGTGGAAAAAAAGGGAAGACGACTCCCCCTCCGAAAGGAGAAACTCTCTCCCCTTTTCCCTTTTTTTTTTTTCTTTTACACACTGTGTTAAATTTCTATTCTTTCTCATCCTTTTTACCTTTTGACGGCCTTCTTTGTGTGCAGGCTGTGGGAAAGTTTCCCGTAATGGTGAGGTCATCCACCAGCACCCCCCAAACACACACACACACACACACACACACACACCATCGCAAACCCCCCCAACTATCCACGCTGTCCCTTTTTCTCCTGGCCAGGCCAGAACTGCCGGACTGTGACGTGTCCCCCCCCAACGTCTCTGTCCCACTTCCAGTTCCCCCGTGGTCTCCACAGAGACCGGGAACCTGAATAGAGCCTCATTCAAACCTGCTATCTGATGATCTGGGCTGTGAAAGTCTCGCCCGGGACGGCAGGGACGGAGACAGATGCCGTCAGCAGGTCCACGGGGCACCTGGAGCTTTTTAAACCGCTCACATGTTCCACCCCCGATGCTCTTTCTCACAAGCTGAGCCATCGGTTCCATTCCACCTGTGAGATGAAATTTCTTGTCAAATACCATAAAGTTCTGTACGTTGCAGAGAGAGCTTGGACTCAAACTGGAATTCAGTGTGAGATCTGGTGGCTGATTACTGCCATCTATTGGCCAACACGGAACTGCAGGCTTTATCTTAAAGGGTCAGTTCACCCAAAATTGTGAAAAAATAATAGCCACATCAATTGTCTCATATGACTCCAGACCACAGATTTGGGTTTAATATGCCCAGGTTGTGAAAAACAAACAACATTTTTTAAATGATTAGAAATGATTTATTTCAATGAAAAAGAGAATGCATCCTAATTTATTTTAACATTAAAGTGGCCGATGTGTTGACCAGGTGAAATTCTCTTTAGGACTGACAAACAGGGTATATATTACATTGACATTTTACATGATTTATGTTGTACTTCTGTTTACTATATACATTGTATATTTCTATATTTCTGGTATATTTAACCCTTTTTGAGATGATAGAGGATTTTCCTTCTGTTCTCATCAGTATTTTTGATTAGATTTTTTTTGTATATCCACCAGCTTAGATCTAATTTTGGTATAGTTTATTATTATTATTTATTATTATTTTAGTTTCTACACCTGAGTCTGTTATTCTGACTATGTCATTTTGTGTTTTTTTCATCATGATAATTTGATTTGCTTGGTGGAGGGATGTGATTGTTAAGATGGTTTAGACTAATTTATTGGTGCATCTAAAATTAAAAAAAAAAAAGTTCAATATTTTTCATCATTTCAGAAAGTCAAACTCATATATTTTGTAGATTAATTACACATGTAAAACAATTTCAATCGTTTATTTCTTGCAATGAGTTTTACTTTTTGATGTGGTTACAAAAGATATTGAATTTTTGGGATATCCTAGTTATTTATTGTATTGTTCCTTCTCATTTGTAACACATTACATTTATATTTCAGACTATATATTTTTATTTATCATGGATGGTTTATTGGTTTATTTGGTGGATTGACCGTTGTCTGTTTAAATACATCTATACTTTGTTCATCATTCAAAGTTTTTTTCTAGTTCTACTCGTTGTTTATCAGAAATAATGCTATGTGAAAAATAATTCAAACAAAACATCACTGTTACTGTGTTTGATCTGTGTAGAGTCAGAGGGTTTTACAAGAATCTGTCAAGAATCTGTGTTCTGATGATGAAATGATAATTAAAATCAGTAACAACATGTACACACCATATTCTTCCCACAATAATAAAACATGACATATTCAAATTGGTTCTGAGGTACACTGCCTTTTAATCCTAATGTACAGTATGTGTTAATATACAAAAATATATGACAAGTATATTTAGGGGAAAAAAGAACTTTTACACATCTGTAAAAAGGGATAAATACTTTGAGCAATATATAAACACCATGAATAAATCCATCTGAAGTACAAGGTGACAATATGGTCGCTTTAGTTTCAACGTGTTAACATCTGAATTACACATTTTAACTGACATGAATCGTTAAAAGTTTCTACTCTGAAATGTGTTTATCTGCAGGATTCTCCAGGTGTGATCAGAAGTTTGTGTTTTTAGTTTTACCAGCGGTGACGCCACCAACAAGAAGAGTCAATGTAATACAGTACATCTAGATTTCCATTAGCCGTACAAGTAGTCATAAGGTGAGAAAATCCAATTTGCAAACTAGATCTTCTGTGAAAAAGTGTCGATTATTTTATAGATATTTAAAAAAAAAAAAAAAAGTAGTATGAGTCCTGCTGGTGAGTGTCAGGCACTTGAAGTTTCTCTGTGAGTCGGCTCCCTCTGCTGGCAGCTCCCTGCATCACTCAGTCATTCTGCAGCATGAAGCTCACTCAGAAGCTGCCGGAGGCTCCCCTCAGTCTTTCAGTCTGACCCATGTGCACCCGGGGGTGGGGGGGTTCTGGGAGCTGGGCCCGGTGCAGCACTGAGTCTCTGCCCCTTGCTACTTCTTGTGTGAGCCGATCATGACCTTTGAGACGAAGTTGACGATGGCGCTCGCCGGCTGCTCGGGGTCGTGCTCGGCAAACAGGTGACACATGTTCTCTGTCTCACTCTGAGATTTTCTGGCCACAAACCCGAAGATCCTGGACAGAGATGAGATGAGATGGACAGTCACACACGGAGCGGGTTTATCTTCATTAGGTCACAAAGTCACAGCCCACACAGAATCAGCAGTTAGTCGGTCAGGCATGTAGTCGGTTGGTTAGTGGTCAGTGTGCTGGTCGTAATCCTCCTTTGTGTAATCTATATCTGACCCACACTCACATATAACATTAATTAATTAAGATACTGTCTAAAATGACAGTGTCATATATTCCTCTCCTCGTCCTGAGGCGCGAGCAGATTCCAGATAATAAATAAACACAATAAACACAAAACGTCACATATACAAGAAGGACATGATGAATACAGAGAAACAAAGGATAAGGAGGAAAAGTGATGATGAAGAAAACAGAACTTACTTTGCAGTGGAAGTGCTGCCTCGTGTCCATCTGTTTGTGACAGAGTGACATCACAAAGTCATTACACTCACTCACTCAAAGTAAGTACATTTACATATAGTAGTAAGTACTGCACTTAACTCCACCTCATTTATCTGGAGTTTTAGATACTGATTTCATATAAAATAGTATTTCAATAATATAGATGTTTAAATTGTCTGCTGTTTTCTTTTCTTTTTAAGGTATATTGTGCATATTGTGTTATATAGTTATTTTGCTTTAAAATTGGCTCAATATTGACAAACTACTAATAAAATATTCTCACAGGCATTTGTTATTTATTTGTTAGTTATTATCAACAAAGAAGTTGTAAGAAATTACCTTTAAATCAGGAATTTTAATTTTAAAAAATATGTCTAGACAACAGTATTCAATTAGTATAGTAAACATGGAATGAACCTTTCTGATTATAACACTTGATAATGTAAACCTAATAAAAATAAACAAAGTATTCCATTTTCTGTAATGATATTACACATATAAATAGTATTTTTTATTACATATTATGTAAATATTGTATATGCATCCAGACTTGAGACAGATTTGTGTGGCATGTTTGAAAAGACAAATTAAATAACATATGATATCAGTCATTTTCTATACCCACCTATTCCTCATTAGGTTCACAGGGATCTGCTGGAGCCAATCCCAGCACAGTACAGACAGGTTGGTGACCTTGTCTGGTGTGTATATAAACTCACACTAATGTTTAAAAGTTTTTATCTCTGCTTAATTTCTCATCCCATGAATACAGAACCGTTTCCATATTGTTTGTGTACCACCTCATTTTAGAGCACAAATCCTCTGTGAACTCTCCTGCAAAACCTTCTCCCATTAGAATTTAAATCATCACAGTCGTGAGGTTGACTCAAGATTTAATTACTGTCTATTTGTGTGTGCTTTCATCAACCTGCTTGTTCTAGTGTTTTTTTATCCATAAGAATATGATGATGATCATCAGTACTCACTTCCTGCCCTGTGGGTCCAGTGAACAGAAGATGACGGTGTTGACTGCATAGTGTCTCCTGAAGAACAACCTGCAGGAACAAACAGGAAGTCACAATCGGATCTGTGTATGTGTGTGTGTGTGTGTGTGTGTGTGTGTGTGTGTGTGTGTGTGTATGTGCGTAGACACTCACTTCCTCTGGTTGTCTGTGAGCGTGATGCCCTGCGCCGACACCTTGAAGTGGACAACAGTGGAGGCCGGTGGGGGGTCCATGGCGAGCGTCAGCGTGGTCGCCTTCTGCACCGCCTGGTGTCCCGTCAGAGACTCCAGCGCCACGGAGCCCAGGTACCACACGTTGCACGCTGAACACAGGGACAGTCACACATTATCAACTGGGATGCTGCTAGATGAACTAGGATGCAAGTTGTTTGCAGATAGAGGTAATCTAGACTCAAACGCAGTTTTTGTTGTACCTGCTCCTTGTTTGAGAAGTTCAGCTGCTGAGTTTGTTGCCGTCTGTGCGGGAGAATCATTCAACTCCTCTAGCGGGTCTGGAACAAACACACACATCACAAATCAGTCACACACAAACTCCATATATGCATTATGTCCAATGAAATAAAGTAAAAAACATGTTTATTTCAATTGAATGTACTGTATAAAGAATCCTAAAACCATCAAAAGGAGAAGTGTATTCTTGGTATCATTCAAGAAGTTGGTGTATAAAAATAGTTTTTACCAAAAAGTAAGTTTTGCACTAAATCATAATTAGAAATATGTCTATTTGCAGAATAAAGACTTATATTAAAAATTAGGGTCAGTGAATCAACACATTTTTTAAGACGATCAGGCTATTCAAATAGAATTTAGAAGAAGGTGAATATTATGCTGCTGATACTTTCTAAAAGAATAAAATTGTTAAAACTCCCTCTGTATAAAGAGATACTGTATACTGTATATAGTTATAGCAGTTTTCTCTAGAAAATCTCAACTCAAGCTCAAGATTTGATGATACACACGTGCGCACACACTGAACACACACACATACACACGCCTACCTCTGTCAGGAAGGATGAGTTTGCAGGGCAGAGCCAGGGGGGTGATAGAGTGTTGACACACCAGAGCTGTGAGACTTCCTGTCGGAACAATAAATTAAATAAAAAATTAACATTTTATAAATATTTTTTTTTAAATAAAAATGACAGAAAGACCGATTAACTCTTTAATTCATTCATTAATTCACTAACTAGTGCTGTGCCTCTTCAAAATATGGATGTTCAGGTACAGGTATTCCTGTACCAGTACATTTATTCTTAATACCTAAGGAGACTTGTAGTATTTACCAGAAGTCTCCTTAGGTCATTGTTCGGGTTGACAAAACCGCACTCAATGAGTGTGAAGTGGATCAGATGAGCAGTTGTGCAGATGTGTGAGAAGACGTGTGAGGAACAGCAGCTCATGTCTCTGACCAGCAGAGAGCAGCACAGGAGACATGTTTAAATCCTGAGAATGTAATAGACCCACTCAGTGCTTCCTGGAGGATTATTGACACATGAGTTTGAGGAAATAAAATATCTCTCTCTTGAGACTAGAGAGAGATATAAGTCTTAATCAGTATCAGTGAGTCTGGAGTCTAGACTCAGTGATAGTGATTAAGACTTGTGTTTTACTCATGGGTTTCAATGATAATGTGAGAGGAGTTTGCATTGACTCAGAAGTCACAAGTTCTTTTTATTACATTTTTAGTTTTGTTTTTGGGCTTCGCAGGTGGAGATTTTCCATACGGAACATAACATGGAAGTTTTTAAAAGCATGTTTTGGTGTGGATTATTCTGTCCAATAATAATTTTACAACACTGGACCTGCTCTGTCTTAAAAGAAATGAAAACAAAATACTAAATACAAATAAGTAAAATAAAGTCAATATAAAGTATTATCAGCAAAATGGACCTAATGTATCAAAATTAAAAGTACTCATTATACACACTGCAATAAATATAACTATAGTGTCTTGAACTACCTGTTTTATCACTACATACACAATACATGTATTTTAGTAATTTAGTTAATTGGAGATATTTTGCATCGACCAATAGTATAACTACTGCATTTAAATATTCTGCATCTTACACACAAAGTGCAAATTTAAAAAGAGAAACATTTTGTAGAATATTGATAATAGATGTTTTATTATTTTTATGTAAAATAAAAAAAATATCTGAAAAGTAATTGAAGCTATTAGATGAATGTAGTGGAGTTGAAAGTAGCTTCAGATGCAAATACTCAAGTACCTCAAAATGAAGTACAATCTGAGTAAATGTACTTTCCTCCACTGATTGCAAATAACTAATTTAACATCTCGCTACTGCAACTTCTAGTATTTGAATTGTGTTCTCCATCACCCATGTTCAAGGTCTGTAAACATCTGACACAATCGTTGCTTTAAGAACTAGATATGAGATAAAGCATAAGTGCAGCGTGCAGGAAGTATCACGGACAGGGCAGCGGTATTCTCACCAAAGTAGGGCTCGTTGGGGCAGCCCTTCAGACGAACGCCTTTCTGCGTGCACTCGATCAGGAAGTGTCTCACCAGCTCATTGGACAGATCTCCTGCTGCACAGACACACAAGGTACTGAAATACATTGTGACGCTGGGAGATAAAACGTTTTTGAATGTTTTTTGAAGATTTTTTTCTTGCCGTAATAATTCCACCATTCAGAATTCACTCCCGTTCTAAGTCACGGAGGTCAAAATAAATAGATTTAAAAGTTTATCTGTATCTAAAATGAAGCTTCATCATCCAAATAGGTCAAACCCAGTAGAAATACTTCCACATTACAGTCTTTTTAAAGTCTTTTTGTTGCTAAAGTTCCATGGCAGGACAACAAGGAAACACAAAAAGAAACATGATGCTAAAAAGACTAAATGATGAATGTGCCAGATATCTACCTGATCATGAACCTCAAAGAAACTTTTATCCTCTATCTCTTACATCAAAAGCATCATCTGAGGGATGTTTAAAAAGCTATTTACAGGAGGAATGATCACAGAGAGAAAAACCTCTTCTTGTTCATAGGGATGCTTGACTAACACCATTTAATAAACTTTAGAGACGAAACTAATGACTATTTTGATTGTAGACTAATTTTAGCATAGAATATGTCATTTTCTGAGTCTGTGATATTTCAGAGTAAGGTGAGATCATTGGAATTGTTGTCTTCAGGGCCTTTGTATTCCAGTAAGTTCTCACTCAGATCTCTTACGTTAATCAGTGTCTAATTTTGATAGTCGATAATATTCAAATTATTGAAACAATCAATCCATTAGTACTTTTGTTTATAAAATGGTGTTAAAATGTCAATCACTGTTTTCTAAAGCTGGGGATTTAACCTAAAACAAAATGTCTTTTTTTGTCCAGACCAACAGTCCACGACCCGAAGATCATCAGTTGTCTGTGATAGAAGAACCTGACAATTTAGACATTTTCTTCTTAAAAATATTTCCAATCAATTAAATGATTATCAAAATTGTTGCTGATTAATGTGATAAGTGCAGCTGTAACACACATACAGAGTAAGCAATAATATGGTGTAACTCTCTACATTTTGCACCTACCTTTCTTGCTCTGCTGCAGCACAGACGGAGGGGGCGTGGCCACCTTCATAGCCAATCCGTACGCTCCGCGGAATGAATGGCTGTCTCTGACAATGAAGGAGCCCGGCTCTTTGTCCTTTAACACGGCGATGGCTGTTTAGTAGGTCAACACAAAGATAAGCTAAAGTTAGACTCATACTGTATATGGAGAAAGCGTTTGCACAGGAGCCTATTATCTGCCTGGAAGCGGCCGTTAGACTCTGGGATCCAAGACCAATATTTACCCTGGTCTCTGGAAATGTCGGGCTTGTACCAGAACTTGGAAGTGTCCTGAACAAACTTCACAGTGTCCTGCTTACTGCCAAACTCTGAAAGACAGATTAGAATTAGGTTAGGTTTTAGTCTGGCTTCACACAGACGTGACAAGGCAGCAGAAAGACAAATAAAGAGAAAGAGACTGGTTGAAGGGTCAATGCACCCAAACTATAAAAAGACATGTTTTATTGCCATTTCTTCTTCCTGTATAATGAAGGTCAATGGACTTTTAGTTGTGGTGTTTAAAGCAGTGGAATAAAAAGAAATCAACAACAGAGGATATTTATAAGTGACAATTTTCATATCAAACGTCTCAAAATATTATAAAAACATTGAAACTTTTCTTCACACCTCTGAGAAAATATTACATATTCTAGAATATTTCACCATTAATTCAGAAGAGTTTAAAGGAGTTTAAAGTAAAATGTCTCCTCTGTTCTGATCTTAATTGCTATCCTGTCGGATGGAGCAGATACTCCATCCATTATCTATACTATTGTGTTGTTTAAGAAGATGCGTCAGTCCCACGATGTCGGGAAACGATTTAATATTTTTTATAAGCCCTTTTCCTTTAAATCCCTAGAATTTATATCTTTAGACACAAAGAGAGCTTGACCAAGTAGAGTGGGGTCACCTCTTTGAGGCTCCTAGTGAATTTGTTTTTGTTGAGAATTTCTGTGCCTGTGTCAAACTCCCTTAAAACACTCCCGTCAGCATCCGTGAGAACCGACACAACAACCTCACTGGCTACTTCCCACTTGGGAGAGGCAGGAGGCAGGGATGCCCATTTTCCACACTGTTAATCGCCATAGCGATGGAGAGACTAAGAGTGAGCTTCACATCTGTTGCTGCAGCAGCCAAGGTCTCCTCCCTCACTAGGATTCCACTGAAGATCCAAGAGAAGTTCACTTTCCTTCAGATCTGTTATAAACACATTTAATGACATATTTGACTTCAGCTTCACCCCCTCGTTTTAACTGCTTGAAGCTGGGCTTCTCCCTCTTTTCTCTGGCTGCTGTCGAGATTGATATTTTCATTCACAAATTTTGTTCTCACGAAGCTGATTTTCGGGTTTATTTGGAGCAATAAGAGCTTTGCCCAATTTTTAGTGTCATCTATCTGTCTGCACGATATTAAATTGGACAAATTCAACTACTGTAAACGCTTCCAGATTTAAAAAAAATATTCATTGATTCTGTGAAATTTTGGCCTCTTTAAACTGGAGTTCAGGTCAAAAAGAAAAATGTGTTGCTTAAGTCCATAACGAACCCTTGCCAGATTTATCAGAGAACATTTTACTTCTACTCCTATTTAACATTTTAACAGTAGCCTTGTTTCTCCTATTTCATTTCATCTTGTCATTGGCCAAAAAACACATAAAAACACAAAAACTGATCCAGATGAATTGCACCATCCAGATAGAGTGGATTTGATTGTGGTTGGATGAGAAGTTTAAACATAAAGCATTCGGACACTTTTTTGGTTTGTACATGACCCATCACTCCTGCACATGACACAAATCACACGCCTATATTACTTTTATACCTAATAGGCTTGAAACCAGAACTTTTATATTTTACTTGAGTAAAACGCTTGAGTTGATTCCTAAACTTCTGCAGAAGTATTTTTACAACCCTATCTATACTTCTACCTGAGTGAACTTTTGACAGATCTGACAATTACAAGACTGAATTAACATTAACTAAATCACCCAACCAACTCTGAAAATAGATTTGACTAAAAACAGGCCGTCACTACAGGCTAAACCTAACATGGACAAACTTAGTGGAAAAAAAACACTGTCAATAACTCAGTTTTAATTCATTTATTTTAAATAATTTATTATATTATATAAATTATATAATTTATTACATATCTGAGTTGTGTTTTCTAAATTGTGTTTTTAATCTATGGACAAAATCCAACATGGATTTTACTTAAATATATGTTGTTTGAGTGAAATGAGTGGAGCACTTGAGCGATTAGTCCATCCATCCATCCATTTTCTATCCCGCTTATTCCTTTTCAGGGTCGCAGGGGTCTGCTGGAGCCTATCCCAGCGCATTTATGGCGAGAGGCAGGGATACACCCCAGATGGTCGCCAGCCAATCGTTGGGCACACACACCATTCACACACCATTCACTCACACACTCACACCTATGGGCAATTTAGAGTTGCCAATTAACCTGAGCATGTTTTGTATTGTGGGAGGAAACCGGAGTACCCGGTGAAAACCCACGCAGACACGGGGAGAACATGCAAACTCCACACAGAAAGGTCCCAGACCCAGGCCCAAGGCGGTCTTGAACCTGCGACCTTCTTGCTGTGAGGCAACAGTGCTACCCACTGCACCACCGTGTCGCCCTGCGATTAGTCTTTTTTTTATATAAATAAATTGATTGACTGATTAAGTGATCTTTATTGTACCATATTACTGCTTCTGTTAATGCTTCTTGTTTTTGTACTTTGAGTAAGTTGAGGATATAAAAGAGGTAAAAGGAATTCAGTTGATCTGTAAGTACCACAGAGGCATAAAGAGTCCGGGGTCTGTACCTGCTCCGGGTGATGGGGCCCCACTGGGTCCTCTGAAAGGGTCAGGGGTCACGGAGGATGAGAAAGGGATGCTGAGGCTACTGCCGCTGTGAGGGCTGGAGAACCCGCTCAGAGAAGGGGAGCAGGAGCCCAGATCCCCCCCGTCGCCCCCTCTCCTCTTCTCTGGCAGCAGCGGAGGGAGGCCCCCGTCCCCCCCGAGGCCTAGACCCCCGAGGCCCTGCATGGCCTCCAGCAGGCTGTGATCCAGGCCCCCGTTCCCCATCAGCAACAAGGACAGGTCTGTGCTGTCCGTCGTCTCCCTGTGGGCACCGGGACCCCCGCCCAGGCCTTTCAGGGCCCCCCGGGGAGAACTGTGGGCAAAGGGGGCACTGAGGGAGAGCGGGGGGGAGGGCTGAGGGGGGACTGGGGAGTTCTGGGAGTTCGGAGTCCGGTCATGCCAGACTGGAGGTGGAGTGGAGCTGCAGAAAGAGAAGGAAGGGGGTTCAAAAGATGATAAACTGTTTCTAAAGAAAATCAACAGGTTAAAATATTTATATTATTAATATATTTTAATTCTGGTGCAGCAAGCTTTCTCATTTTGTCAAATATGACATATAGATAGAGGATACACTTCTGTATCTTCTGTTCCTGTAGAAATTTAAAATGCATATCTTGGTCCCAAGAATAGTATTACCACTCAACCACTGGAAAATCGGGGCAATGTTTCTTAATAATAGCCATTTCCCTATATATGTTGGCTCATATACACAAATTATTCATTATAGAAGGAAAACAATCTGTGTTTGATTCATTATACACTATTAATCCTACAACTGGGAAAACTGGGATGCTACAGCAAGAGACACTCAATAATAAAAAAATATAAAATAAGAAAAAAAACATGGGCGAGAGGATTAATATTAATGCAACCTGAGGACTGGAAGTATAAATACACATATGACAAAAGCATAAAAACTGTCAATATAAAAAGAAAATGTTGTGCCCTAACGCATGATTGTGTCTCTCTTTAAACAGGAATTAAATATCTCAAATATGAAATGTCGGTTAAACACACAGTTGAATGAGCTGAAATAATGCCACTAATGTCTGTTTAAAATCAGTCTGATGAAACAATAAACTTTGGACACAGATGTAAATGTCCTGTACTTATTCCCAGAAGTAAAAACAAACATAATGAAATGACGTGTTTCAGTCAAAAGCCCAAAGATGTTGAGTTTACCAACATGAAAACTGTAAAACCTAGCAAATATTCAAATTTGAAAGGCTGAATATTTTTATTTTAGTGCTATTTTACCATTTAATGTTTTTTCTTAGTGGTCTACTTGTATATATATATATACGTATATACATAAAGCTGTTTTTATGGTGCCTGCCTTCACATACAGTGGATCCAGGGGCAGGTTACTATTATCTCCTGTTGTGACATCACAACAGGAACCATTTCTAAAAAGCATGTGATCGTCCAGATTTAATCAGCACTATATAACGAGTGGCGGTTTTATTTACTAGTTTTTGTGTTAGCGGGAACAGCAAGGACTAAAGGTTAACACACCAATCTTGAACAGGGACTTTTTCTGTGTACAACAGGCTCTTTAAGGCCGGTGTGTGTGGTGTGTACCTGTCTGTGTGGGGGAGGGGGCTGCCTGACGACACGGAGCACATGGAGCCAAATATCCTCTGACAGGAAGCAGGAGTGACCGCCACTTCTGATCTGAACAGCTCTCCCTCTGTGGAGCCGCCGGTGTGGTTTATACTGTCCAGGAAACTCCGGGAATCTGCCAGAAAAAAAAAAAAAAACACAAGTTCTTTTTTATGACATGAACTCGTCCTCGTATTAAAGCGCTGAGCGGGGGCACTGCAAACATTTCCAGGATGTGTCACAGCTCCATAAACTCTAATAACCGTCTACCTGACGGCTGCCGTTGGGCCCCTGTGTTTGGATTTTACAGCCGTCGAAATATACGAGACGGGCTGAAACACACCTGTCATGTTTGACACAAATTAGGTTTGTTTAACTTTTTTTTTTTTTTATTTCCAGGAGAATGATTCCTGGAGCCTGAGGCATATTTCTCCACTGCAAAATATGTCATCTCTTCAGGTAAAAAGATTTTGTTTTTTGGTAGCACATTTCAACAACAGTGTAGTTCAAAGTTCTTTGCATAAAACATTAAAAGCATTAATATATCATTTAAAACACATGATTAAAAGTGGAAATTCTTATATTTAAAATTAAACAAAGAAAAGAAAGTATTATATGTAATAAAAATAGCAAATAAGCATGGAAATACTTATCCATTAAAATGGAGAAAAGTCAAAGATATGAGATCAAAAATAATCTTCAATCTTTACATAACTAAAATAAAACTTGTTTTAAGTTAAATGAACTGCCATAAGATCTCATTATTGGACTAATGATAAAAAAACAATATATTTTCACATCTTAATATGAGTTTGTTTTGTGTACATTCTTCTTATTTTCAACAACTGCAGGAAAACACTGAATATTTATCACCTTCCAATGTTTTCTTTATCTAATATGTTACTACTATATAATAATGCTAGAATGAAAAGAAGTAGATCATCATGAGTGGGTCAGGCTGACAGCGTGACAGAGCAGCAGAGGTGTGTGTGATGTTGGAGGGAAACACGATGACATCCTGACATCCTGACAACACAGCGTGTCATTCAGCAAACAGCAGGCAGGTTCACTCAGGCCGCAGACAGACGGGCCTGCGGCGCGCGATGACTCACCGCCGGAGGAGTCAATCATTATAAAGGGCTCCTTGTTTCGTCCCGCTGCCCCAACCCCTTCCCCTCTTCCGCCCCGGCCCTCCATTCAAGGAGTCTGAGATGGAGGAATTTGAACTCGAGCGCCGACTTTGTTTGCGATCGCACTGGGGCAAGCTGCATCATCTCCAGCGGATTATATAACCACACGTGTTGCTGCTGAATCTGAAGAATGTTTGAATGAGTGCATGGTGCACGGGCCACGCACACACACACACACACACACGCACACAGGCACACACACACATACACACACAAACACAATACAAATGTGCACATGCAATTTGACAGTATTAAAAGTAAATGCACTTATCATGCAGAATGTGTGTTTTATTATTATTATACCTACTTATAACCATTTATGCATTTTAGAGCTTCAGTGTTATAGTTTATCAAAGTGGAACCAATTTGAGATTTGCTGCATCATAATGTGAAATATAATACTGTATATATATATAATACATCTTTAGTGTTTTTCTTTTTTTAATTCTTAAATGTAATTGAGTATTTTTACATCAGTACTTCTAGTGTTACTTAAATCAGTAAATTATCTGAATACTTCACCCGCAACTGTCGACAGATATGGTTGGAATTTACGCACTGAGCTGTGGATCAAATATCCATAAGTGTGAACTTCCTGCCAGCTGCTGTGAGCTGGACTCATTGTGCAAGATCTATTAAATCAGATGCTGTATTTCACGCTGTTGTGTTGTTTAGTATGAGTCACATTAGTTGCTGCAAGGCTATTATGTCTGGTGTCCAAACATGGCAATGAAATCTTATCAGGTACAAATATCTTGTTTTCGGGACTATTAGTGCGATGTTTGATAAAATTATCTTGAATTATCTTTTTCTGTTGTCAGGTTATTTTGCGTATTTCAAGGTTGTTTTCTTGATTTGTAGTCTTGTTCAGTTTACATATCCCAAAATATGAATATGAGATAAAAAGGCAAAGATATGAATAAGAAAGCAACAATATGAGATAAAAAAGGTGCAAGAGGTACAAAAGACATAGGGTATTTCTAATCAATACTGGAACAATTGTACCAAAAATAACATATTATAACTTCCTCGGTTAATATCTACATTTTTGCAAATTTCTGAACGTAAGCTGTTTGGCCTTTCCATAGATACACAGTAGAGATGATAATATTGTTGCAAGCTAAGAAAAAATATATTTAATTAACCATGAATCTATTCATCAGCATTATTCTGTTCTGCTGCAGAGAAACTGATATTATTCTGTCAAAATGTTGAATGCCCATATGTTAAAGTGTCAAAATCAAAGGCATCCAACACTCACCTTGAACTTTTAAGGTTTAAAGGTCAAGAGCCCAGAGCAGGTTATGTGGTGCTCTGCCTGTAATTAGACGTGTCACTTCTAGCACACACACACACACACGCACACACAGACAAAAAGATGAGAGATTAATATGCTGCAGTTGTTGCATGAAGGAACCCAACAGAAACAAATTTGAGGGGAATGCACTGAGGACGGAAGGATTCCTCAAACATTCCCACAGTCACTGTCGGTTTCTGTCTCCCGGGATGATTACCGGAAAGCGGCCGAGCTTCGCCTCGTCTTTTTCCCACGGCTGCTTCTCCCTGCTGTGGTCCGTCACATCTGCTGTCACACAGCTCATCTCAGTTTATGCAGTTAATGACAGAACAGCTCAAACTGTGGCAGCAGCGGCTGACCTCGCCCGACCTCTGACCTCACAGTAGCCTCTGCTCTGTGCGGCTTCTTCGGCCGTTATTATACAAGAGCACACCTTTCACCTCCCGTATCCATGCAACGAGGTTTCCATAGCTACCAACGTTTAGCTGGAGTGTTAATGAAGAAAGGAGGCGACTGTGTCAGTGTGACGCAGATGTGGAGAATGGACACTTTCTTAACTTGAAACTTTCCTCAAATTCGCTTCAAAATAAAAGCTCTATCAAACTCTTCTCGGTAACCATGGCGACTGTTCATGCGGCAAAACTGCAGTGCAGCTGTGTCTAAAACCTCAACCAACATGTGTGCAATGCTGAATATTTAAAGCTCCGTGGACGTCAGACTGAAACAACTGCTGCATTGAGTTCCATGAAATTAGCTCAGCTGCAGACTTTTATTTTACAAACAAGCCAAACCAAACAGTTGGTAGGAGAAGTGAAGTGTAGAATTGAGTAAAATAGCAGCTAGCTGGGCCTAAGATTTTTTTCCAAGTGTGTCAGGTCGTTCACTGTCATTATTCCTCCTCTTCACACTGACCATGAGAAGATCTGTAAAGCGTTGACAGTGTAAGTGATGGGGGATAAAATCCAGAACCACAGTTACAGTCTTTGTCGTAACAATTTCCCTCTTTGTGTTTCCACAGACAGTGTTTTCCTGTTCAGCTGCAGTCGGTGGATTTTAATAAAAAGAAGGAATTTGGTTCTAAAAAAAAAAAAAAAAGACAAAAGCTTTGAAGCTTTGAATTGAAGTGAAAGACAACTGAAGCTTCAAATAAACTTTTAAACACATTTTTGGACAGATGGACTGTGCATTTCATTCCCTATCACTTACACTGTTAGTGCACCCCAAAGGAATCTTCTGATGAACGGGAGGAATCATTACAGCAGGAAAACATGTTCATTTTGGCTCCTGATTGACCTGAGAAGTAGTGAACTCATCTTTAAATCCCCTCTGATGTGCTGCCACGCTTGAAATTCTTTTATCCAGCTGTTGGAACAGATTATACAGTTTATATAACTTCAGAGCTTTTATTTTTTTATCTACAGGACAGTTATTATCTTAAGTTTCTATTAAGTTGAACTTTTTTCTGCACAACCAGCTAATTTCATGCTCATTGCTTTGGTTTGTTCAAGAGAGAACGATGTCAAATCTTTCGGTGTCAAGGCCTTGTTTAAACAGCTCATTCTGACACTCATCGAATCCCATTGAGCTGAAATGTATTAACAAGAGAACAAGACGAGCAGTCAAACACAAACATAAATCAGACAGACTTCACCGTCATGTTCAAGGTTTCATGTGTTTCTGAAAAAATGTGGATTTTGTTTTCTTCTGTGTTCGTTTGTCCATTGTTTTCCCCTCACTTGTGCGGCTCAGAGTGAGCACAAAAGCCTGCTTAGTTCGGGTCGAACCGTGCAAAACCAATTCCAGATGGCACAGGCCCATGTGGGCACGACTGCCAGTCTCCACCAGCCAGCAGGCTGCAACACACACACACACACACACACACACACACACACACACACACACACACACACACACACAGAATGATGGTTATACGGCTTGGACTGAAAACGCGTACATACCTTCATGCATCAATAAAACCATGCTGAGGTTATCTGGAGCTAATATTTCCCTTCATATTTGCCACCTCAGTACACACCGGCTTGCATAAGCAAGTAGGAATGAAAGAGGAGGAGAAAACAGAGAAGGAGAAATGCAGAGATGAAAAACATACAGCCGTCACATGATGGGTGCCGATACAGGCGTCCTGTGTTTTATCCGACAAAGAAACGCTTCTCCTCGTGTCTCTTTTTGAATCACACTCACGCACACAAACATTTACTTGCAAAGTGGCAGCATCACACACACACACACACACACACGCACGTGCACACAAAGACACACAGAGTTATGCAGGACAACGGTGGGTTTGCAAAGCCCCGCTGACCACGGGAATGTGAACCAACACACACACGCAGATGGAGGCTCTCGGGTCTTAGGGTCTATGGCGTGTTACAGCTGTTCTCAGTGATCACAGGCTGCAGTGTCTCAGGGGGGATAAGGAGGCGAAAGAGCAACTTGAAGAAAAAACAGGACTGAAATGAAGAGAAGACACCTGCTCGGGCTCCAGAGTCCTGATGCTGTAACTCAGCAGATTAAAGGTCCTATTCTCTGGTTAGGATCAGATGAGTCACAACACTTAGTTCCATTACATCAAATTAGAATTTGGAGGTTCATTTCCAATTGAAAATCATATACTTTGTCTCTTTGGATGATTTAAATGAACTTTTTAACAAAATAGTTTTCTAAGCGATTAAGGATCCACGCACAGCGGAGGGTGAAAACACTAGTTAGAAATAGAGAAACTTGCAGTAAACCAGTAAAAATTTGTTTAGAGGTGAAATTGTTTCTGTGCAGCACAGTTGATACTTATGACAAATTAATAGTACTTCAGGTAGCAGGTAACAAAGGCTGTCTGGTGTAAAAAGGTAAAAAAAATGTTCCTGTTTGCCTGTTGTGCAACGTCTTACCTCTAAAATATTAGATAGCGTGGCTGTAATTTCTGTTTGTCATCAAAATGCACCAAACACACCATATCTGTCACATAAGCATCAATTATCAAACAAGATGCAACATCTTCTCAATTTTCACTTCATACAATCTTAGTCAGTCTGTTTTTGTATCATTTCTGTTTGTAGTTAAGACATTAACTGGAATAACAATATTATGAAGTGACTGAAAACTGGATTAGTTCAGTGTGCCTGTTGCAAAGTTACAGTGTCTCTGTTTTAGCATAAATTCACATTTACACTCAAGATGCAGTGACATATCACTCAAAAAAAAATACTCTCAGAAGTAGCTACAATCCAGCTCAACATTAAGCAGATTTTAGGTGTCTGATGAATGAAAAGTCATAAATTTAAATCTGATTCTGCAGCTTTCTGGCTCCCTTTGGCAAAAGATATGAATCTTTCTCCTCAGAGAGTTTCTGTCTGGCTTCACCCTCCCACGCTAGTAAAAATCAACCAAACTCTTGTCCCTGCTGTGTCTTCCCTCCTACTCCTATTCAGACCCTCCGTGTGGCCGAGCGCTGCGTTTTTTCCCCGTAGCGAGCCGGTGGGCGGTCGTCTGTAAATCAGATTCCTCTGTCCTCCACTGGTGTTTGGAAACACGGCTTCATGGAATCAGTGGAGTGGCAGAGTTGGAGGCGGCTGAAGAGGGAGTGAAGAATAACAAGCGAGTGGAGAGGGAGATACAGGGCGAAGGGTAATATTGAGTGAGGCTGTGGTGAAAGAAAAAGGTTGTGGGAATGAATGTCAAAACAGAGGTGTTTACTGGTATCTCGATTATGCTGATAATCCCTGGATGGGTTTATGAATTGCTGCCTAAGCTAGTGAATCTGTCCCATCTCGCCTGCTCTTTAATGTCGTTCCTGCTGCCATTTTTCCCTGGAACGTGATAAGAATTTATATTTTTCATGTATGAAGGAAGTCCGCAGATATTTGATCGTGTTTCGCAGCTGAATTGAAATTCCTGAGCTTGGAGACATCTGGAGAAGTGATCACAAATTGTTCTTCTGTTGGGTTCATACATGATTAGTGTAAGAATGTGCCCCGAGTTTATTTAAGTTGTTGTTATGGAAAACTATTTGCACATATGGCTGAACCATCAGCACAAAGTTTGGTTTTGGCATTTTTTATATTTACCACAGTTTTGTTCTCGTCAATGCACCTGGTTAAACATTTATGTTAAAATATTTTTAGCTGTGTTAGTACAGACATTTTTTAATCTTCAGATTGTTTACCAGCACTTTACACTAAAAGTGTTGATTCACGCACATTACTGATTGAGGTAGCAAGCATATATTCATCAGGGTGTAATCTTTTCATTCATATGCATTCACACATTACACCGACATTTGATGTGGGGATTAGAGGAATCAAACTGCAGATCTACTGGCTGGTGATGACTGAACCAACATCAAAAGTATTTCAGTATCTACAGTATATTTCAACATGCCGTATGTAAACCTCAGCATCTACAAAGTTCTTCTAAAGAATCCTGAACCAAATCAATGTTCTACTGAGACAGAGCAAAGGTTTACTCCTGACACTACAGAGTGAACTTGAACTGCGTTTTTGTTTTTCGGTTTTCATTTTCCTGAATAAATGAAATAAAGAATCATCTGTAAGTCGGTGATCCCAGTGCTGTCCTTTTCAATCTTATTGACTGGCCACATCCACGACAACAAGCATCCCTCACCCCAGCTAAGAAGCATAAATCACAGTCAACATTGCAATTACGTCAAAGCACAAGTCGGAAATTGGTTATGACATTGAAAGAAATAATAAGATTAACGTGTTTTCTGGAATAGCTAATTAAACCCAGTGGGAACTACTTGCTGGCTTATGATTCAAATAATCAAACTCAGTTATTTCTTCTATTGGAATCAGAAGAAACTAGCATTTAAGAATCAACAGAAACACATGATGCTGAAAAAAAGATGGAATTTTCGCCAAAATATGCAGCACTGAGTTGAGAAGCGATGTGCAGGGAAGCAGCATCACTACCGGACGACGCAAGAGACACAAACATGAGGGTAACAGCAGGGAAACCTCTAGCTGTGGTTTGAACTCAAAAGGTTTTGTACATTTTAATCTTACTGGATAGATTTTCAACATACAACCATCTCTTTATCCTCTGGGATATGATCCTGGCAATAGACAATGTTCAAAAACTGTAACATGCTAGTTTAATGGTCTTTCGATCAGTAATGGCCCAATACTAACAAGCCATAAAGTGAATATCACCACCTATTGTAGTGGAGGAGACAAGACTTGATCAATAAATCTATGTACCTCCTGTGTGTATGTAACAGCATCTGAGTAGAAGGACTAATCAAGCTATAACCAAATTTGACTTAGCTGTGCATGTAAACGTACTAGGGGTGGGACAGTTCACAAAAAAACATGGTACAGTTGATGGTTTTGTTGGCACAGTTTCCAGTTCAGTTCAATATATGTTGATGGTTGTGGAAATCAATCATGTCTTCAGCTTCAAACTGAGTTTTGTTACAGTATGGGCATAAAAGTAGATGAGATTCTGGATGCGAGAGAGGAAACATTAATAGATCCCTATGTCTGAAATGATGTCTCTTTATACAGGGCAGGAATTACTATGTCACTGAAGCGTTTGTGGGAGGGGATTTTATATCATGGCTCCATTGATTTAATCATAGAGCTGCACACTCTCAGTTTTGTCAACCTTCTTCCTGCTGTCATCATAGGTCACCTATAAAGTTCTGCTGGTCATCTACTAACTCTCGTTCTTTTCCCACTCACAAAACCCACACAAGTCTGCACAACAACTGACTATCTGCTCCTCTGCAACTGTTTTTTGTTCTTCTCTACATGTCCATACAGAGATGTTCACTGTTCCGATTGTGACACTGACGTCAAGTACAAACCACAGACTCATTGAGGAGGTCCCAGGAAGATTCTCACTTCAGACCAGCTGAACTCGGCCTCCTGACAAACAGTAGCTCAAAAATGGAACCTGTATCAACTACTGCAACCGGAATCTTGGTGGCGTGACAACGTCTGGGACGTAACTTCTGTGTCACAAGTGTCTCATTGTGATTTCTGTCTTCGGTCTTTTTTCCCTCAGCTGCCGGCACTTTGATGATCTGCTGCTCTTTGTGCTGCACTATGAACTGCTCACTATATAAATGTCACACTTCCTGCCATTAAGTGCTTGCCCTGCAGAGCAGATGCCCCACACACCATTATGTCATCAGGTAATGGACCTGATGTTCTGCTTAGTCTCGCTCAGACACTGTTGATTCATCCTCTAAAGAAAAAGCCCATGTTTCCTCTTGTTGGGTTCTGCTCTGTTCTCCGCTGTGCTGCCAGCATTTTCCATCCTTGAGGATTTCAGAGTTTCTGTCTCTTTAGTTTTGCGCAGCCCTGTGGGAGTCAGACCTTCCTCACGCAGCAGACATCTGCACAGCGTCTCAGGATGCCGCTCATCATGAACTAAAATTATCGACTGTCTCCTTACTTGCATGTGGCAGCTAATATTTTCAACCTGCTCACAGGCCTCTGCTGAATTCCTTTTGTGTTTCCGTTCTGCAAGAAGCCGCACATCTGCTGTGGGAAATGTTTCTTTGGGTTTTTTCACGTTCTTGTTTCACCAAAAGTGGATAGCTTGCGTTGTCTTTTCATGGGTTGCATTAAAGCAAATGGTTAAGCTGTGATTCAGGAGATGTTGATCCTTTGTGTGTGACATCTTGGGGAAATGTGGTGAGCTCCCACAGCAGCGCAGCGCCCCCCCCCCCCCCCCCCAACGACGACGACAAGTCTTCAAAGACTTTCTGGTTCAGTTCGGGTCAGCAGTGCATGAGAAGGGGGGAAACGGTCTCCCGTCGGTTAACCACCAATACATCAGCCTTCCATGACTCCATGATGGAGGCCAAAATAGCCTTGAACTGGATGAGATCATGAACGCAGTGGAACAAACCACCTCACCAGCCGCTGCACAGGCCGCCGGCCAAAACATTAAACCAACAACATCATGAACAGAAAAAACAAAAATGTCTATTAAAACAGAGAAATGTTTGTGTTGAGAAAAACAGGTCTGATACTAAAAAAATTCCAGAAACAGTCTGTAAATACCAGCTGCCTGGAGGAGAGAGGAAAGTGATTCTGTGCATGTTTGCCCTCCTTAAAATTCCCAGAAGGGACAGGGAGAGAGAGATAACGCTGTATAAACAGGCAGAAAACAGATCCTGCTGAAAGAAGGACAAAAAGGAATAAAGAAAGTGAGGAAAAGTCTCAAAAACAGTGTTATTGTGGAGATTTGCAGCCTTGAGAAGAAAAAACATGTCAATCTTTGTGACACGTGTGTGTGTGTGTGTGTGTGTGTGTGTGTGTGTGTGTGTGTGTACATACCGAGAGACGCAGTCATGATGGGACACCCTTGGACGTCCCGAAATTCACCCGCTTCCTGTTTACCCCAAACTTTCGGGATCACTCCTTCACTTTCCTGCTTCAATACCTCCTTCTCTCTCTCTCTCCCTCCCTCTGGGTTTTTACGCTGTGAATGAAACTCTCTCTATTACCAGACTCTCCTCCTCTCCGTTTCACTTCAGTGACTCCGATTCGACAGACTTGCTCGGAGCTTTTCTCTCTCTCTCTCTCCCTCCCTCTCTCTCTTTCTCTCTCTCCGGAGCATGCCCAACTCCTTTCTGTACCCCCAGACGGAAAAATAAGCTCTCCGTTTTGTGCCTGGCTTGTTGTGACACCGCTCGACTTCTGGGTTTTAATGGAGGGAGGGACAGAAGGGCGGGAGGGAGGGCGAAAGGAGAGAATTCCCCCCCTCTCCTCCTCCCCTCCATCCTTGCCTGCAGACCCTCCCTCACTCCCTCCCTCCTCTTCCTCTCGCTGACCACTGAGCATTGTTCCTGCCGGGCCGCTGCGAGCACTTTCCCCCAATCAGAGCGGATTCCAGGAGGGTCAGAGGTTGCGTGTGGCCTTTTACGGACTCGAGAGGGGAGGAGGAGGCAGTGGAGGAGGTAGAGGGCTGATCTGGGGGTTTTCTATGGCCTCTCTGTCAGGGCATGTGTGTCCACTCCCACCATCTGTTCGCCACAAACAGAGACAAAGGCATGCAGACACACACACTGACTGTGTCTCCTGCCATGTGTCTAATCTTAGCACATCATAAATAACACCATAAAGCTCCTGATTGAATTGTGTTGGCATTATTTTTTAACCACTGTGCCACAGGAAATGAGCTGATGGTCGGCAGCTCTGTGCAAACGTCTCTAGAAATGTGACCATGAAGTTTGCTTTTTCCACCTGTTTAGTCTTCATGTTAAGCTAAGTCCCACTAACTATTTAGCAGTCAGATCTGTCATTAGTATTGATCTTCTCATCTAAGCATCCAAATATCCAACTATTCCTTTGTATCAGACATTGATTCTGTCTTCCCATTTCACCTTTTTTAAAGTTGTTTAGGTGTAAGAGTTGAACACCCGTTAACATTAGACAGAAACACACCTGCAGTAAGTCAAATGGCTGTCATAATATTAATAAAAACATAATGTTCTGTCAACTGATGGATGATGAAGACAAAAACTTTTAACAGCCTCTGAAATTGTTAATAGTGTTGAGAAAGGACTACGCTTTGTTTTTTTTTCTTAATGAAAAAACATGATTTTGTGTTTATCATCTGATCAGAATTTAACATACAGGCCAGTTTTCAACATTAAAGAAAAAAATCTTCCTGATGAACAACTTTATTACAGCTGCTACTTTTGTAAAATACAGTTCAGATCTGTTTGTGCTGTTAATTCACAAGTTTAACAACATAATTAATATGTGATCTCTTAACATCTGACCTGCTCAACAATCAGCTGCTTCATTTAACACTTTGAAAAAACCTATAGGTAATCAAGAGTTTTCCATTGAGGAACATTGCATCCAAACTATTATTTATCTTCTATCTTAAAGACTCTAATCTTTGTTCAACATCTCTGTTATTTATTGAGTTTATTACCAACTATCATCGCTTCAAAAATCATGATAAATTGTTCGAAATAATTGTCGAACAACCCCATTCTGTTTTCATGTGATCATAATGAAGATACAGAGCAATTTTCTATAATTGCTGGTGATCAAACCTTTATCAGGCTTAATAACAATACTAATTAGATTGTGGTTGTTGAAAGGGTTTTAAATGTCTGTCAAGCAGTTTTACAGCAGTTTGTTTATTTCGATCACAGGTTGAGGCTTAAAACCACAAACTGCAGGTAATTAGACCATAAAACGTCTCCATGTCTCTCTCTTTCATTGCGGACAACGGATCCAATCACCAGGAGGAGCAGAGTTCTCCCCTGAGTCTGCCGCCCACTCAGCCGCTCCCTCCTGGACTTTCTCCTGACCTTTGACCCCTGAGGTTCAGACAGTCAAGTGTTTGTCTGAGCCGACCATCTGCCTCTGCTAAACCTCATAACATCTACATTCCTCTGGCTGGACCCTGCTTCCGCTGCCAGTGAGCTTCTGTATATATAACACTGTTTATTTTGATATGGCCTCAAGTACACAAAGGAAATTATTACGTAACATTTCAGAGACAGAGGAGGAAGCAGCGGAGTTCATCTCTGGGTTGATGTGAGGAAAAAACATCACAATAATGATTCTGATGCTGGTTTTGTTGATTTCCTTCTGGGGTTGAGAGATGTCATGCTGGTGACTGAGCAATATATCATCCGCTTATCTTGTTTTCTTGAAACAAAAACACAATTATCTGCCAATGCAATAAGATAATTCTAATGATTGTGTGCATGTGACCACAGTTCCTGTGACCAAGGCCTGCACTAGAATGAATAAAATAACAAGTGAAAATATCTTATATTTGGTACAATTAGTCCTATATATTGAGTATTAGTATCTTACATTATCAGATCGTTTTTATATTGTAAGTTTTCCTTTAATGATTTTGGGCAATTTAATCTTTTCTTAAATCAAGATTTGCTTGTTTTGTATTGTATAGCGGTAATTCTACTCAATATTTGCCTAAGTGCACCAAAAACAAGATATTGTCCCCTGATAGGATTTTGTGCAGTGTGGGGGATTGAATTGAGTGATTTTAAAGGAAAGAAAAGGCATCCTGAGATTAAAAGTGCGATAAACGTGCTGAGCCTGAAAGCAGCTCTCAGAAACGGCAGCACTTCCAACATACCAGGACCCCGGCGCAGTGATTAGCCCGGCGATAACGTGGTGGGAACTCGGCTGCAGGGTTCAGCGTGGCTGACTGAGTGCATCATTGTTGTTTTGGAGCTGTTTGCTTGCTGCCCTCACAGTTAATCACTCCAAAGTTAAAACAGCCCCTGGTCAAACTGTCATTACAGTAATCACTGTAAACATTAAATAATTGGGAATTTAAATGTTCTATCTTGACGTGGTGAATTGATTCCCAGACTATTGTCTGTCTTTAACGTGGGAAACAGGAAACTCTTGTCTGACCCCAAAACTGTGAGTGAGCAATGCATATTCTGTGCCCTTTGTTAATTCTTCTGTCCGGAGCTGAGAGAAACGAATCAGGTGTTTTTCTGTACACAAGACATAACCGCGCTTTAATGACAACCTTCCCCATCCTGCGGCCGCTCTGCTCGGACAAACATATTTACAATAAACAGGTGGACCTGACCTTTAAAAGGATGACCAGTGTATTTGTTCGATACAGGCAAAACACCATCATGAATATTACTTTGGTTTTGTTATCAATAAACAGGTGAGAATGTGCTGTGGTCACAGTAGTTTATGCTTACGTGCAACAAACTACAAGCCTGTTACTGCCTTAATAGTCACATGCTTTTATTGTGAAGGGCAGGAACTGAAGAATATCTTGAGTTTTATTACCACAGACCATTAATCTGTATTCAGTGTTATGTTGCATCATCTGGCTGATACCTGCATACATATTATTAAATATATATACATATTATTATTAAAATGGTAGTGATGGTTTCTGGATCTTAAATCCTATATTAAGGTTTTTTTTCCAATAATCTAGTAACATATGACCGAACATGTCAAAGTGTAGGAAGCTGTGCATTTCAATTTACAATCCATCACTTCCACTTTAATAATGTTTTATAATCTAGGTTAAAGATTAACTTCAGACATGTTGTTAAGGTGACATTTTATTAGCTTCATTTCCATTCTTTTTTCATTTATAAACCGTTATTGTGTTGGATGTTTATATCAGTCAGCTATTTTCTATACCTGCGTATGCCTCATGAGGGTCTCAGGGGTCTGCTGGAGCCAATCCCAGCACAGTACAGTGAGAGGCAGGATACACCCCAGACAGGTACCAGTCTATCGTGGAGCACACACACCATTCACTCACACACTCATATCTACAGACAACTTAGAGTCTCCAATCAACGTCAGCATGTTTTATCTGTGGGAGGAAGCCAGAGAACCTGGAGAGAACCCACACAGAAACAGGGAGAACATGCAAACACCACACAGCCCAAGAACCTGAACATGTGACCTTCTTGCTGTGAGACAACATAGCTACCCACTGCTTTTTTTCTATATTTTAATTAATTTAATCCTGATTACTTCTACATATTCACAAATGTGTGCAAATAGATCTAAATATGAATTAAAAAGTCGAAAATAAGATCCTAATTCAAAATGAGTTAAAGTTTCAAACATTTGAATAAAATAAAACATTTGAATTTAAAAAAAAAAATCTTCAAAGTCAAATTTAAACCAACTAAAATAGGTCAAACGATCTGCCAGTGGAATAAGATAACTCAAGACAATTCTACTAAATACTGGAATAATTGTGCCAAAAACAAGGCATTTCCACTTTTGTTGCAGTCTATTCTCAGTACAGTGTTCTTGCATTGGAGGCTTTAACCTCCGCAAAGCAAACTCTGCACAAAGTCTGCACTTTGAAGGTCCAAGTGAAGCATTAATGAGCAAAACACATTTAAGAGTTTTTTAAGCAACAGACCAGTTGTCTAATACTGCTGATCTTCCTGACAAAACACACTTCTTTCTACATCCAACTTGCAGGACTTTCAGTATCCTTATCAGTTGAGATATTTTTCTATTGGCTAAGTTTTTATCACCTTCCATGAAAACAAATCACACGCTGTACGTGTATTTGTCCTCAGCACAAACAGGAACTTGACACCCACTTGGCTCTGATATGACACTCCACTCCACCATTGATAGATAGTGCTCAGTTTCTTTTTTTCTTCTTTTGACACCACAGTGAATTCCTTGTGCAGCTGCATGGTACATATCTCTTTAGGCACCAGTCCCTCCGGATGTCCCGGCAACAAAAGACCCTCCCCTCTCCTCCCGCCCCCTCCCAGAACAGGACGTGAGTGGACATCCTGCCAGCAGTGGTCTCTTCCTCTGTTACCGTCAACTATTATTAGCGAACGACCTGCATCAGCTGTCCTGCAAGGACCTAATAGGACATCAAAATCCCCTTTTCTATACCTCAGGCTGCTTTTTGCCCCAATATGATGTCAAAGAACCTAAAAATAATAAACAATAAGCCCTAAGTAACAAGGTGTCTGTCTCTAGCCAGACATGCTTCACTAAAACAGAGTCAACAGCAAAAATGAGACGGCCAGGTGTGTGTATGTGTGTGTTTTGATATAATGTGCCAGCAGGACATTCCAGCCAGCTCCTGAACCCAGTCTGCCGACCGTCACGGCCTGAGTGCTTGGGTTCAGACTTTCTCTCCAGTCAGGCCCAACAATCACATTTTGATATAGATGGTTACACACACGCTCCTGAGAAAGAGTACCTTGAGTCCAGCTGTGCTGCTCCCACGAAACGCCTGTCCTGAGCTGGGAAAACTCGGAGAAGTTTTTCACTGGAAGAGGGACGGAAGGCATTGATAAGATTACAAATGGCAGATGCTCCCACAGACGCATTAAGAAATGTCCATTTTGGCAGCATCTGTTACCGTAGGGTGTTGGAGGAGACACTGGGAAGTTTGGAGTTGGTGGGACAACGTCAAAGCTCTCATGGCTGTTTGTTTTGTAGAAATGGCCATACTTAAAAAAAAGAACAAAAAGGAAAGGTCAAGAACATTTTTTTCAAAGTCTTAAGAGGTGACAAGCCTAACCGCACACACACACACACACCAGCAGATATCAGCCTTGTGATCTGTGTGTGGCTACAGCCTGTGTTTTGGTGTAAACAATCAAGCCATTCCTGACACTCATCCAAAAGAATGAGCACAAGAGCAGAACGTTCAACTAAAAAGAAAAACAAAAAAAGAGACAGACAGACCAAGCAAGGTAGAAAAAAAAAAATTTTCTAAAAAGGGTAGATAAGAGTTACACAATTACAATCTCTGTCACGCATCTCCACCAAGGAGACATATCCTATCCGAACAGTCTCGAAAGATTGTGAGCCTATGCTTTTATTTTCATGTGCTCAAAGTTCTGCTTGCTGTGTTGTTGAAAACCGCTCATGCAATCATCTATACACTCAACAGTGCACGCTCGTCAACGGTCCTCAGCCACACATCTGCTGAGTTTGAAAGAAGAACAATTTTCAAGTTATATGAAGGACATTTATTTACACATAGATACAGACACAGAGAGTGCCATTCCTTCATATAGAGATGATGATGCTACAGTGCCACATATTGGCCAAATGGCACCAAATCTATCATGGTCACTCAGACATTGTATCTCCATATTTGAGGGTTGGCTACAGTAAAACTGTATAAAATATCAAAACATCAAAAATATATAAATGTCAGAAATTTGGAGATGTTTTGTACCAAATATGGTAATTATGTAATTAATCAAATCTTCAAAGAGAATAAACACAAAAAAACAGGTTTGGCTGATATGGATCTGTCTGACTTTGGAAGCTGAAACTTATGGTTCAAATGTTATCAAAAAGTGAAGCTTGTTGCACCAAATTTGTCAAGTTCCCTGCGATATCATATCTATACATGTCCACCAAGTGTGATTCCAATAGAACAGAGCTTTCAGGATATATGACATGTTTTATAATATAAGCCCCAAGCACAGCAGTTAGAAAATGTTGAGGGTCAGCTACAGTTAAAGTGTATAAATATTAGAAAAGATGTTTTGCACCAAATTTGGTGATGATTGTTTCTATGTACCTGAGAAGACGAGAAGGGGGAGGGGCTGTGGAGCGGGGACCCTCTGAAGCTCTGAGGACCGGCCGCTCTCCATCCTGGACTGTGAGGAGCAGCGTAGTCCGTCACGTCGCTGACCTGCTTCTGCTGCTTCCAACCTGATTCCAAGAAGAGCAGATAAAAAGAGGAATGAGGGATCTGACAATCTGATGTGTAATCATACATAAAATCAAACTCAGTGATGTGTTCCACACAGTTGTTTGTCTTCTACTAAAAATCCGGAACATTAAATGTTACAACACCTTGTTATGACCAGAAGTTGACTTGACAATAAAAGGTAATGACACCGGTTTGTGTTTGCCGTGTTTCTCCCAGACAAAAGCATCTATCACTGTTATTATCAGCCAGGCAAAGCTCCTATCATCGGAGACCTGACTCTGACCAGATGGTGGAACATTACGGCTTTTCGTAGGAAAAACATCTGTTGGAACAATCAGATATTCCCTTTTCAGATGTGAGTAGATCTTCGCCCCCAGGCTGGATTGCATCCAGAAATATTCTCCGCTCACGTTAAGTAGATTTACTGAGTTAACTCTCATATGTTCCTTCAGTCTACCACCATAATGAGAATAAAGTATTTATTCTTTGTGCAAATATAATGGGGAATTAGGAATACTGCTATCACCTTTAATCCAAAATTTCCGCTGTTGGATGGAAAACCATCCATTAAGGGCAAAGGTTTTCCAAACTCAAAACTGTTTCAGGGACATTAGTTATTACACATGTCGGAAATTAGATCATGTAGATCAGTATTTAACTCATCGACTGAACAAATGTAGATAAAGTGGGAGGAGGCCAACATTCTCAGAGTCAGGATGTATCTAATTTAACATCTTAATGGAGTAAAGTAGTAAAGTAAAGCATATAGTCTTCCCAAGGGAGAGAAGTGACACAAAATGCACTTTCATTTTCTGAAAAGTGCATTATAAAGTATATATACTGATAAATACTTTCCTACTCAGAAATGAAAAGTGCGAAGTAAAAAATCCAGGACAGATTTTCTCAAAGTACAACACAGTAACATCAAAGTTACACCACACTGTTAAAACATGTAAGGAATGTTTGTAGGAATCAACACACTGGAGAGCTTGTAATTTGTAAAGAGGTGTTGAAACAAATCTCACATATCTTCATAACCTGTTACACATTCATACACAGGTAACTAAAAGTAATAAGAATCAGAAGAACTAATTTATCAGTCCATTATCATCTCTCCTGTTACCTTAAGATGAAGCATCCAAATTGTGTCCAATAGTCCAACAGAAAATCAGTTTACAGTGATATGAAAGCAGCAATTCTTCAAAAAAACTTGTCATTGAATATTAATTTGTCTTATTGTTTTTCCACAACAAAAGTTTAATTATATTGTTTAAAATAAATGCGAAACTACACATAAAACAAAGGTTGTGTTGCTCTGCAGGTTCAAACTCAGTTGTGCAAACAGTCTGAATATCCTTAATATCAAAATCACATGAAGGTAAAGTAATCCAGGTACACTGCTGCTAAGGTGAGTCCACTGAGGCATTTATAGGGTCGAGTATCGCTTCATATTCTGGATTCAGAAGAAGGATCTTTTCTTTTGAACACGGCTCTGAGACAATGAGAGGAGTGGAGAAGGGATGCATGATGCAAACACTCTGGAGAGCAAAGTGTTGTGTCAGACTTCAAAAGCATTCCTGATCACTTACAAACTCCTGCCTCGAAACATCGCCCTGAAGACACACTCGGCTGGACTCAAACACTTCTGCACACACACACACGTCATAGTACCTGAGTAGTGAAATATAAGGGTTCCTGCTTTAAGGGAGCCATGGGGAAATATCCTTCCTGACCGAACATACACACAAACATATGTTCCATTTCCGGAGCTCAAATTCCATGATTGAAGAAGATCTTGAACGCTTTTCATTGAAAAAACAAAAACGTAGGGTCAGAGGTTAAATGTCGGCAGTAACGTAACCCTGTTGGCACATGGCTGCGGGTCAACGGTAACGACAGCTGCGTCAGCTGAGAGCAGCATCACAGACCCTCCTGACATGATCCTGGAGCTGTCACAGACACTAATCAACGGCGGAGCTGTCAGGAGCTCCCGTATGAACCATCAGGCCATTCCGAGGTTAGCTTTGATGGAACAGCTGCTCTGCATGCAAAGAGCTAAGAAGCGATGGCATCAATCACACACCTATGACCTGCAGTCCTCACACAGAATGAATCGAGGACGCAGGTCACAGCGGAAATGTGCCTCTGTCTTCAGGCTCTGTCTCTGTGAATATGAACATGAGGCAGAAGAGAAGAAGAAATGATGAGAGGTAGTGTTGAGAATGAAAGATGACCAGTTTTCCCCATGTCTTATTAATTTTATCAAATTATCAATCAATCTTATCTTATCGATTGAAGAATAAATGAGAACAATGTTCACAATCTGTTTCTGACTTTTACTTGTAATGGGGTATTTTTACTAGTGTTGGAACTAATCAAATAGTTGTTTGTTTGATGAAATGGTCTAAAATGTTGATCACTTTTTTACCAAAGCTGAAGATTCAACCTATAATGAGTTAACTATATAGAAGACTAAAAACAAAAACTGAAAGTAATCAGATTATGAAGCTGGAACAAGAAAACCAGAATATTTTCTTCTTAAATATAATTGTAGTTGATTGATCACTAATATAGCTCTAAATTTTACATATAGCGCTAAATTTTACAATGGCAATGGTATAGACTTTTAATCTCGTGTTATCATCCACTTCAATACATATCTTGAGTGTTTCCATCTTCCAGATATCCCATGAGACCCTATTTCTGAAAAATTCAGTCTGAAGTCTTTTTAATTAGATAACTATTTAACTACCTAACTCTATTGAATTGGGGCATAAGCAGATATGACTAAATATGTATGCATTTTGGGTGAACTGATGCTTTTAACATCAAGTATATGGCCGCTTGAACTTTTTGACCTGTTTCCACATTTCAGGCTTAAAAATAAAGGATTTTTTTGTGAAGAATCAACACTCAGTGACACAATCATAAAGTGTATTAAAATAATACAATATTTTAACTTTTTTTTAGGTTTAAAAACATGAAAAGCAGGGCATATCAAATTATTCTGATTCTTCCTTGTAAAACAGCTCTAGCTCAGTAAGGTTAGATGGAGAGTGTTTGTGAACAGCAGTTT
Organism: Eupleurogrammus muticus; assembly: GCA_036785175.1. Lineage (NCBI taxonomy): Eukaryota > Metazoa > Chordata > Actinopteri > Scombriformes > Trichiuridae > Eupleurogrammus > Eupleurogrammus muticus. The sequence continues at coordinate 20,608,168 of JAYKQN010000006.1, read as the reverse complement.
TCTGATCTTTCAGAGATTTTCAACTTGATTCAGGTCTGGACTTTGACTTGTCTTTCTAACACCTGGATATGTTTAGTTCTGAACCATTCCATTGTAGATTTAGGTGTTGATTCTTAAAAAAAAGTCAGATTGTATATCTTTATGTTTGAAGCCTTAATGTGGCAAAAGGTCAAAAAGTTGAAGGGGCCCAACACTTTTGCAAGGCAAACTGTACATGTACAGTTCCTTTAAACCTCTCTACTTGCACAGAGACACACAACAGGCCACTGTGACATTTCAACTGGTTGACAAGCCGCACTAAGAAAACTACACCTGTGCTAACAAGCTGGCGGCAGATGAAGCCTTCAGACTGGATGCGTTATTTTCTTGAGCCGTGCTCACACAGAGGAGCATTTATAACGCAGGCTGAAGAACCGGAGCACTGGCTGATTGTGGAAATCTCCACCATCCCTTTTTTTTACAGAAGGTGTGTTTGTGGTGTTTGCAGAAAGGGTGATAATAGATGTATGTTCTTCTACACAATGACACATTACCCTCCAGATGGTCTTATTTAAAACTCAAAATATACAAGGCTGAGTAATGTAAGTCTGTGCAGTGACCTCTCACCACAGAGAATCTCAACATAAAGTGGTGTGCTTAAAAAACATAATCCACTGACATAGTTACAGAATGTACAGATTTGCAGTTGAAGATGAGATTGAATGAGTTCATCCTTATCTGCGAAGCTTTGGTGAAGGATGTGAGAGACTTCTGCTAGGAAGGGGGATTTTAACATTTCTTCAGCCTGAAGCTGGACAGAGCTCAAAGCAAATTTAGATCTGGAATTTAGGTGTGTAACATCTGATACTGATATAGTTTTCAATGCTTTGCTGTGTAAAATAGACAAATTCTGAGGTCACAGGATTAAATAGACAAGCATCTGATTCACCAATTTTCAAGTATTACAGAACATTAAAGGCATCATTATGATATGAAATGACACAGGACAAACTGGCAGGCATGAAACATACATTTTTTTTAAAGTATGGCAAACCATCTGAGGTTTGCTGAGACTCCCTTTCCCCACAACCTTATTCCTTAATCCCTGTGGGATTGTGGGATCACCACAGTCAGCAGGATTCTTCACTGGAAGGATTCTTCACACTTTCTAAAAACTCAACAGCAACGTCTAATTTTTGTAATTGATCTGAACCTTTAAACAGAGTAATATTAATTATTGAAACAAATAATTGTAGCTGATGATTCAACCTAAAATGTCCAAAACCCAAAGAACATTAGTTAACATAATTTTCTTCTTAAAGGTTAGTCAAATCTATTGATTATCAAATTAGTTAGCGAACAACTAACTAATTGACTAATCGTTGCAGCTATTCAGTGTCACACCAACATATTTCATTTACCAGGTCTTACCTTTCAGGTGTGTGTTTCCCTTATGGCTGAGGCCGTTGCTGTGGAGCGAGGTGGACCGGGACAGGGGGGCACATCCAGTCGGAACAGGGACAAATGTGGGATCCAGATCCAGAATCAGCTGGTTCAGCTGCTCAATGTCTGTGGCTAATGATGCCATCTCCTCCTCCTCCTGCTGCTGCTGCTGCTGGCGTGACAGTGTGTGTGTGGCAGGGGTCACGTTCTGCATGCAGTCCTGGTCCACCAGACCCCTCTGCACCGCCTCCCTGCTGCTAAGGCCTCTGGGCAGCGTGTCGGGCACGGCCAGAGGTGGAGGCTTCTGTCTTCTCGACCTCTGTTCCCCGTTTACCGCAACACAGTTTTCAGTGAGAACATCGGTCATCTGCTGCTGGACCCAGGACTGGGTGGAGTACTCAGGCAGGTTCTCGGACGACAGGGAGCAGGCGCTGCTAGAACTGGGCAGGTCCACGGGAGCCGTGGCCATGTCATCCTCGTCATCCAGTATATCGGTCTCCCTCTCACTGGATGAGGTCTCTCCGTTGACGGTGTGTCCCAGGCCAGACTCATCTCCTCCGTCTTCCGTCATCTCCCCGTCCCCCCCACGGCCAGCCGCAGCCAGCTCAGTCATGACCTCCAGGAGAGGCTGAGCCACCTCTAAGTTGACCCCAGGCAGCAGCTTCCCCGCCTGGGTGCCCGTGTCCTGCGAGGCCCCTCTGGTCAGTCCAGCTCTGGTCGGACCCTGCGAGGCAACAGAGAGGCCCGAGTCGCTGCTGGCGGACGGAGCTCGGTCGCTGCAGCTCGGGCTGCCAGAGGGCAGAACCGCTTCCTCACGGCTCGTCTTCCTCACTCCGGTATAAAAACTGACATTCCCACGGTCCAGGATATGAGGAGGAGCTGTGAAGAAAAAAGACAAAAAAGTGGTTGCAGACAAGGAAAGTGAGGACGGAAAATATGTGGATGCTACTTCATAGTGATTTTCCATATCAAATCACTACTGTCATTCACAGATGATGCTTATTGATATTTTAGATTATTTGTCAATGGTAGAAAAAAGAAAAAATTCCAAGTACTCATTTGTTGAGTCAATGGTCAACAAAATGTACAACAAAATGTACTAAAATAATGAAAAACTACATATTTTGTCCCAAATGGTCCAAAACGTGAAAGATATTCATTGTACAATGAAGAAAAACTATTTGAAAATAGAACATTTTCTCATTTATGAAGCAGGAACTGAACCATTTTTATGGGAAATCTTCACTTAGAAAATGTTAATAATGCTCAAATGTTTATGAAATTCACCCCAAACATTAATTAAATGATTTATTTTTTCTGAAAGTACACAACAATTCAAAAAGACAGCACGGAAACATTTTAAGGTGAGGAAAACATCAATATTTTAACAAAAACACTACTTGGGAAGGTTTTAGTGAGTAAAAGGCTAAACTGTAAACTCTTTACCTCCTGATCCAGAGCTAAGAGCAGTGCAGGTATAACTCCATACCTGCACCACTCTGGTGTGTGATTCATTATAACACACACACACACACACACACACACACACACACACACACACACACACACACACACACACACACACACACACATAAACATACCACTCATTGGACTACAGCCATGATGACTGCAGACACACTTCAGGTAGATAACACAGAGCCCCTTTGTGTAGGCTGACTGATACATAGGTGTGTTTGCGAATGTGTGTCACGCAAAGGACGTGTCTGTCAGATAAAGCCAAATGTTTGTCATATGTTAACTGATTATGGCGGCAAGAGAACATTTTTCTAAGGCTGAGTAAGGGTTCAAAACAAAACTGCACAGTAAAGTAATAAAATTAAACCTTATGAAAAGTGTTCCGCCACTTTAGATAAGATACAGTGACTGAAATAATACATACAGTACAGTTTATACTGGAGTTGTATAAGCCTCTTAAGTCCAGAGAGGCAATAAAACTCAAATACCAGACATGCATGTTAAAACCTCACAGCTGGTCTAATAGATCCTACACACACAAACACACACACGCTGTGGAGACATTCACAAACTGATTAACAAACTGTATATCGTTCATATTATAAACAGCATGATGAACTTTATCATTTAAAAACATGCAAACTGTCATTATCAGCATCAAGAAAGCAGCTTACTTCACCGGCAGCCAGGACAGAGAGAGAGAGAGAGGAAAGAGAGAGAGAGAGAGAAAGTCTCTCTGTTCCCACTGCAGACTAGAAACAGGATGGAAATGCTTGCTGAAGTCCCCCTTCGTAGTCCAGATAAAGAGGAAAAGAGAAACAGATGACAAGCAGAAAAGGAAAGGGGCACGAGGACAGGGACACAATGAAAGGATGAAAGGATGAAAGGATGAGGTGACTGATTCAGACCATTTGAGCTGAAGCGTCTCGTTCCTCCTCGGCTGTCGTCCTCTCTCTGTCTCAGCTGCCACAGGAAAACAAGCAAAGAACATTCTTTCTCTTAAGGTGCTACGTCCCCCTCCTCCTCCTCCCTCTCCTCCTCCTCCCTCTCCTCCTCCCCCCTCCCCCTCCCCTACCCGCTCTCTCCCCTCTCTCATGTCACTCCGGCCTCCTCCAGCTCCGTCCCTGCACTATTAGGCCGCGCCTCCTCCTGCATCGTCACCACCGCCTCCTTTAATCAGCCTCCACTCCCTCCCCCTTTTCCCTCCCACTGCATCCTGTCCTGACTGCTGACACAGGTACAGAAAGAGAGTGAGTGAGTGCTGGGTGCTGGAGCGCTCCAGGGGCCTCTATCTATATATACACATGTGTATATATATATATATATATATATATATATATATATATATATATATATATGTTTGCTTTCTGTGTGAGTGAGTGAGTGAGTGAGTGAGTTAGTGAGTGAGTTGGTTAGCGAGTGAGCAAGTTGGTTAGCGAGTGAGCAAGTTGGTTAGCGAGTGAGCAAGTTGGTGAGTGAGCGAGTGAGCAAATGAGCCGGTGAGTGAGGGAGGAAGTGAGCAAGTTAGTGAGTGAATGAGTTGTTTAGTGAGTGAGCAAGTTGGTGAGTGAGCGAGTGAACAAATGAGCCAGTGAGTGAGTGAGGAAGTTGGTGAGTGAGCAAGTTGGTGAGTGAGTGAGTGAGTGAGTGAGTGAGTGAGTGAGTGAGTGAGTGAAAAAGTGAGTGAAAAAGTGAGTGAAAAAGTGAGCAAGTTGGTGAGTGAGTGAAAAAGCGAGCAAGTTGGTGAGTGTGCAAGTGAACAAATGAGCCAGTGAGTGAGTGAGGAAGTTGGTGAGTGAGTGAGTAAGTGAGCGAGTGAATGAGTGAGTGAGCGAGTGGGCAAGTGAATGAGTGAGTGAGTGAGTGAGTGAGTTGGTTAGCGAGTGAGCAAGTTGGTGAGTGAGCGAGTGAGCAAATGAGCCAGTGAGTGAGTGAGGAAGTGAGCAAGTTAGTGAGTGAATAAGTTGTTTAGTGAGTGAGCAAGTTGGTGAGTGAGCGAGTGAACAAATGAGCCAGTAAGTGAGTGAGGAAGTTGGTGAGTGAGCAAGTTGGTGAGTGAGTGAGTGAGTGAGTGAGTGAGTGAGTGAGTGAGTGAGTGAGTGAAAAAGTGAGCAAGTTGGTGAATGAGTGAAAAAGTGAGCAAGTTGGTGAGTTAGCGAGTGAACAAATGAGCCAGTGAGTGAGTGAGGAAGTTGGTGAGTGAGTGAGTGAGTAAGTGAGCAAATGAGCGAGTGAATGAGTTAGTGAGCGAGTGGGCGAGTGAATGAGTGAGCGATTGCATGCGTGCTCATGCACCTTCATGCCTTGTGGCAGCAGGAGGAGTTGAGGGAATCATTCACCAGCCGTTTGCATGGAGGCGTAACGCAGGTGGCAGTTTGTGCAGCACATGTAATGTACATTCAAGACAAAAAAGGCAGAAAGCAGAAGGACCTTGAGCTGCCCGAATAAGGAGTGGGGAATGTAAACATGGGGGCGGGCTCTGGAGACCAGGACGGGGGATGGGAACATGTGAGGAGACAAATTGCAACCTGCAACTTGAACCTGGAAGAAACGCACAGAGGGAGAAAGACCAGGCAGATAAAGGGAAGAGAAGAAAGGGTGAGAGGTAAAAGAAGACGATGGGGAGATGGAGCGATAGAAGGAGGGGAGGGTAAAGTAGAACCACCTGTGGTTGAAAACAACATTCTTGTGACTGGCTGCACTAACTGCCTGGCACCCTCATTATGCTCATGCATGTGTGCTGGCGGTTAACGTAATAGCCGTGTGTGTGCGCATTGATATGTGCCTTTACATGCCACTTTTTTTCCGCATTTCTCCCCCAAATAGGCGGCCTGTCTAAATTACATGGCGGGCTGGAGCGGATTTAGCAGCGGCATAAAACAGCTGGAACTGAAAACCTCATTCGCCAGTTAAAGTGATTGTTTGGGCTGTTTGTATGTGTGTTTTTGTGTTGGTGTGTTTCCCGTGGGTGAACGGTTGTCGTAACTAAATGTGACTTCTGAAAAACAGACGCCCCTCCAGAAGCACTGATCTGGTCCTCCTGCCATCTAGAGATGATTGCTGTTAGGTGTAGGAATGTCAAAGAGGGTGGCAAAAGTTATTATTTTTGAACAGATTAGTTCTGTGAATTGTGAATCTCAAGGTCACTTGAGCAATTTTACAAAAAAATGAAATCTTATCAGGTAGAAATTACAATAACAATACTGAGTAGAATGATCTTGCATTCATCTTATTTGATTGGCAGATCATTTTTCTTATTTCATTTTTTCTCGATTTTAGTCAGTTTAATCTTGTTTACTTTACATATTAAATAATAAAAGCAAACAAGAAAAAACTATAAAAGTAAAATTTTCAACAAAAAAAGATTAAAAAAATAAATACAAATATTAATAAATAACTATTATTAATAAGTTAAATGATCCTCCAATGGAATTCTAACCCAAAATAGAGTAAATTCTATTTTTCCACCATATGGAGTCTTTAAAGCTAATTATGTAGCAGGTGAATGTTTTTTTTGGTTCTTTTTCAATCAATAACGCATCACTCTGCTCATATTTTCTCTGAATTATCCAACATGCTCTCACATGTAAAAGTTAACCAATCTTTTTAAAGCTTTTCTTAAGTTAGATAAATGGAAATGTCTTTTTTTCTCTTGAAGAGATTATATATTATCAATATATATATGTATATGATAAATGCAATTAAACTATGTTCTATAATCAGATCACAATATGAAAATATTAATACAACAAATTAAAATAAAAAACAGCTAGTAGTAAACTAAATTATTGTTGTTGTTGTGTTACACAATGTGCAGATACAGTAAGTCAAAAATAAATGGAGGTTAAAAATAAAAACTGAACGTAAAACCAAGTGGTTTAAAAACTCTGACTAAAGCTAGGCTAGTCTGACGCAAGACAACTACAGAACAGCATAGGGAACAGTTTTATTCATGTTCTGTCTACAAATATGATTTCCTGTTAAAACCCAGTCTGAGAATGGACCCAGAGACACTGCAGGAATGCTAAACAAAAGGAAAAGAAAGTGAAACAGGCAACGAGCAGAATGTGTAAAGACAATACACTCACCTGTCTCCAGAGATGTGTTTCCATAGGAATCTCGTCTAATCAAAGGATCTGAGGTGTTGTAGTCCACCGTCACAGATCGACCGTTGTGCCACAGTTCCCTGCCTGCGCAGGGAAATGACAAATAGTCCAGTTGACAAAGAGGAAGGCTTGGACAGGAGTCAGTTACACACACACACCTATTTACAGAAAAACATTGGCTTATTTTCCAGCACCACTCCTATTTCAAGTTTGATTAAAAGAATAAATATTTTATTTGATAATTTTGCAGTTGTTTCAATTTCCTGGAGGGACTTACCTCTCTATCACAAACTGTGTGTGCCTCTATGTGTGTGTGTGTGTGTGTGTGTATGTGTGTGTTCTGGTTTTCCCTGCCTGTGTGTCGCCCCCGTGTACAGTATCTGCAATCTGAATTCCTGTTAGATGTGTGTGTGATAAACCGCATATTGCTTCCTGTTGAGAGGCAGCAGTGTAATAGTCTGCCACCAGCCTGTCACACTGCTCTGCAACACTGCCCCCACCTGGGAGACAGTTACTCAACTTAATGATTAATGTTCATTCATGAGTAGAGTGCATGTGTGTGCGTGTCATCGTTCAAATTCATTTTCTCTTCTGCTTCAATTCTGAGGTACAATGACGCTCAGTGCAGCTTCTGTTAGTCAGCAGTACTTGTAGATAAAATATGTGTGTGTCTGCATATATGTGTGTTTGTGTGTGTGTGTGTGTGTGTGTGTGTGTGTGTGTGTGTGTGTGTGTGTGTGTGTGTGTGTGTGTGTGTGTATGTGTGTATGTGTGTAGCTCTGGGAGTCATTTTTTCTACGAGACAAAGTTCAGCTCCTTTTTCCCATTAGTCAGCTCCTTAGTCCCATTAAATTCAGACTTGGATGTGGAAAATAATTAAGTAAATTTATTCAAGTACTATATTTAGTCTCTACAATTTGAAGGTACCTGTCTTTTACTTGAGTATTTCCATGTGATGCTACATTGTATTGTACTTCCTACTCCACATTTATCTGACGCTTTGATTACATTTCAGATGCAGATTTCACATAAAATAATATATTTAAATATTAATATACTCCGATTTAGATTGTCACTTTATTTTATTTATCAAAACTGTAATAAGCACTTTGTGTGAAAGATGCTATATAAAATATATCAAACATACATATGCTGCACTTGTATAAAATATCACACAATACTGTACTTTATTTTATAAAACTTCAAAAGAAATCTTTTTTTGTTTGAGTTTATTTACAAGATGTTGAGAAGTCTTCCAGACTCTGATTTTAATTCCCCACATCTGTCATGTTGGATGATTTTTGGGTGATAATAATCAGGTTTGCAGAGCTGCTGATTGTATAAATTTTTCTAAAGGTTGCCAGTGCCAATGTTCTTTCTTTTGACAAATGTGTTGAAATTCAGAATGAAAAAAATGTAATACATACAAAATAAAACGAGTAAAAAATGTAATCCTAATAACTATAACATCTGAAACACATTGAACCTGCATTCTCCACACCATGTAATCTTAACCCAGTACAATACCTACACCCACTTAATGTTTTGAGGCAAAAGAAAAAAAATGTATTGCAGGAGAGAATCTACCTGTGATATTTTCAGGACTGTCAGAAACTAACAGTTCCACTTTTCCATCTTCTGGGAAACAGGGATCTGGAACAGCAACAATAAAAAAAAGAAATCAGACAGCTGGACAGCAAACTGGCCATGTCGCCATGTGTACTTCACACCTGCATTCCACCACAGCTGATACGGGTTCCAAGGTTAGTTCAGGTACGTGATATTTACATTGGAGGAGGAAGGGAGCAGAGACACCAGAGGATTTATCAGGTAAAGATAAAGGTTGATTATGTGGTAGTGCAGAGTGTGATAGTATCTGAAACGAGCGTTGGTGTGTGTGTGTGTGTTATAAATACCTTCACTGGCAGAGTCAAGGTCCGCCTTGGAGAAAGTGAGGGCGTGTCCCTGCACGAGCCCCGTGTGAAACTGGAGACGGAAGACGACCTGACGGCAGGCTAACGAGCTGTTTTTGTCATAACAAACCATCTGAAATAAGAAAAAAAAAATGTGTGTACTGCTGCAGCCCGTCAAGCACTGAATCACAGATATTACTTTTAAGAAATGTAGATAAAATCGTACACTTCACAGACACAAGATGCAGAACAATGTGCTCTCAGAAGAGGAAAAATACATATACAGCATTATTTAGATGAGTTACATTTTTTTTTTACGTTTTAAACAATGTTTCTTATATGTTTCAATTATACTAACTGATACTAATTATAGTCAGGACTTTTTGCGCAAAATGTACTAAAAGTTTATCTCAAGCTTATAAGAGGCTTCAGCAGTCTGAGTTATTCATATCTAACACATGATATTTGCTACAAGACTTTTACCATCAAATTCCCTTTGTGTTTCTTCGGACACTTTTCTGAACTTGTCTTGAACAACACATACAGTAATATTTAAAAATGAGCTCTGTATGTAAACCTAAAGGATAAAATCACGCATGAAGCAGAATTACACTGATACTCACCATGATGTCGCCGTTGAGCAGCTGAGCTGGCTGCAGCACAATGTAGAGCCGCTCTGTCTGACCAGCATTAACATGACTGGAAATACATTAACACACACATTATTCTATTCTGCAACACCATGCAACGTTCAGAACGTCGATGTGCGACAAGCCAGATGTTGATAATTGTCTTACTAGACAGCAGATGTATAAACAGGTTGTAGATTCTGGTAGACTCTCAGGAACAGACAACATCCTAAAAACAAAGTGTTCAGAGGATTTGTCACTAACAGAGCTGTGGATGGGATTTAAGAATCTGGACTCTGAGTTGTCCCAGAATAAAGGTGATAGACAGGAGATTTTGAGTTTCAGAGACCTAAAATAGATTATTGTGACAGAATCAACAAATGTAGGAACAAACTATTATTAATATCACTGCTGCTAATTCCTATCTCTGCAAAGCAACTGATCAGAACATCACATGATGCGGAGTACACAAAGTGACATTGTGAGCAACCATAGACATACAGTACATGTTTAGTTTAAACTTACTGTATCAAGAAAAAAACTCTAACTCCTTTTTATCAGGGGAAAAAAACTGCAGCTCCCCAAATGGACATTTGAGAGAGAAGTGAGTTAACCTAATAGCTTTTGCTCAATTTTATAGCACAAATAAACATATTTACACCCTGATACAAATAGTGACTTGGCCTTTGTACATGACAACTAAAAGACTAAAAAAAAAGTTAATGGCCTGTTCAGTGAAGCTATGTCCATTTTTTATGCTGCCTATGGTTTTTATTTACCTGGTGGAGCCCACAATGTTTCTACTGCAGCCCAGAATGTAACAGTGGCTCCTGACATGATCTTTTGCACCTTTCATGGCCACCAGAGGTTCTACTTCATTCTTTGGTGACAAAGTTGGTTGAAATCTGAACCTCCCCACTGAAACTACACACTATATGTTTAAGAAATGGGCGGGACTTCACATACAATACATAACATTGTAAGACTCAGATTTACAATGTAAACAAAAAAGGCTTATACAGTAATCATTCATCTTCTTTGTCAAAACCGGTCATCTACATTACCCAGAATGCAACTCATTTCACTATTTCACCCAGATTTGAGTATTTAATAAGGAATTGGGGTCTGGGGGTACGGGTGGCTATTAATTTGACTTATTTATACCTCCACACACCCAGATTACTTATTACTTAAATTAATTTGTAGCTAAACACCACAGCAGCCAACCATGGCTTTATGCTACTAAATTGCCAAAAGTATTCGCTCACCTGACTTGACCTTCCATTCCTAGTCTATGGGGTTTTAACATGACGTATGTCTTGGTTTGCTGCAGCATTAACACTCCTTTCCCTGGAACTAAGAAGCAAGCCCAGCCCCTGAAACACCTCCACACCATAATCCTCCCTCCACAAATGCTTACTTGGCACAATGCAATCCAACAAGTTTGGTTGTCCTGGCCAAACCAAACCAAGACCTGTCCATCAGATTTCCAGATGAAGAAACGCTATTTATCACTCCAGAGAACTCCAGCCACCCCTGCTTTAAAGTATAGTGGTGCCATATTTTACACTCATGCATCCAACACTCTGCATTTAACTTGTTGATGTACGGCTTGGATGCAGCTGCTCAGTCATGGAAACACATTCCTGACCTCTGTTCTTGAGCTAATCTGAAAGCCACATGAAGTTTGGAGGTCTGTAGTGATTGACTCTACAGAAAGTTGCCGACCTCTTCACATTATACAGCTCAAAATTCACTGACCCCCGCTCCATCAGTTTATGTGGCCTACCACTTCCTTTCTTTCCCAAACACTTCCACTTTATTATAATACAGCTGACAGTTGAGTGTGGGATATTTGGGAAGAGATGGGAATGTCCGATTCAGATTTTTTGGATGGGTGAGCAAATATATTTGGCAATATAGTGTATTTCCACATATGCAGGTCTATTCTCCAACACCTGGTAACACTGTGATGTGTGAAGTCAGGAAAGTTCCACTGTGTCTCTAGAAATCCTTGAAAATCATTGTATTTAGATAACAAAAGGCTTTCTTTTCACTTAAAAAAATGTCGTAAGACTTTAAACAAGGAATTTCTGAAAAAAGTACACACTGACTATAAATGGAAACATATGCTTGACTTACACTTGTGCTCAAATGGCAAAATTATATTTAGGGTCTGTTTTACAGATGCCAAATTAGCAACAAATGTTAACAATTGGTATGGGGAACAAAAATGCTTATGGGTAAAAATGACTTCTAATCCATTTGCAGTAATTGTTGGAGTTCCCCAAGATGGTAATCTGCCTGGTTCATTATAGATAAAGTTTTGGCTTTCACTGCTTTCACTTGGTAAACTCTGTATTATTATTACCCCTTAAATTTGAGGATCAAGAAGGAAATTAACTGTAAAAGAAAAAAAAAGCTCCGTGAATAACCTTTATCCAGTCTGGAAGATATTTATGAATCATATAAAAGCTCAAAAATCATATGAATATACAGCATTTTTGCATCTCCTCTGTCAAAATTCTCTCTTCATTTGTTTCTCTCTCATAACCTTTATTGAGCCTCTCCTATGATTTGGTGATTTGAATGGTTGTGACTGTGAATGCTGGGTGGTGACTGTATAGTTGTGACATCACAACTAAAGCTCATTTAAAAGCACGGTTTCTGAAAAAAAGGCTGTGTACATTACTCTGTGGACTGAGTATTTTGAAACATGGACATTATTTCTAAAAAATATTTTAAAATGTCACTTTCTACATTATGTAATCTTTAAACTGCTGCTGCATGACTATATGTTGCAGAAATCGCTGTTTATGTGCTCATTTTGATCTTATTGAGATCTGACATCTGCTGCTCACCTCCATCTGGTTTTACTTTAGGAATTTTATGAAGAACAACACAGAGGAGAAATGACGGCGAGGGACACATCCGTAATCCTCCCTTCAACATGCTGCCCACCATCCACACATACCTGCAGAGGAGAGAAGATATAGAAAACAAGAATTATAACCAGATGATGGTGTGTTTGAGATGTTGTTTTGCAACCTCATTATGGCTTTATGACAGCAAAGTGTTTCACAACAGGATAAATCAGGTGATTGCTGACCAATAGGTCCACACTCACAGCAGATCCATCGTCTCCATTAAAGATCTGTGGCTATTAGCTGAAGCAGATTTGGCCTTTGACCTGCAGTTACCCTTACCGTTTTTGAGAAGGCGTCATCAAAGTGATGAGTTTGTCGTTGTAGAACCTCCTCATGGAGAAGTGGTCCAGAGAAAGGTCTGCACTGAGAGAGACGCATATATTCAGATGCTGTTCATTTAAAGAGTCAACTCACCTAAATTACAAAAAGAAAGAACATGTTTTGTGCTTTAACTCCTGTCATATCTACCGCTGTAGATAGTTTTCAAAAATGTGGAAAAAAAATTTCAGCTTCAGTCTGGATAATTTACTGATTTTTCATGGTTTGAATTCACAATATTAAGATTTGTATAATTATGAACTGCAAAATAATCTTAATAAATGTGACTCTTAATTCCTAAAGATATTAGTTGAAATCACTTTTCAATAGTTTTGTTTGTCAAGCAATTTCTGAGCATATTAGGTTGCTCAAGCTATTTAGAAATGGCTCTTGTTGTGATATCACAACAGGAGTGGATGTTAATAGCATCCACTCGTGGATCCATGTAGCTGCTTTCTCATTCCGTAGTGTTTGCTCATGTCTTCTTGTATTTTCTGACATTTCCGACTGGTTTGTCAAACTAAATCTAGCTGCTTTGCTATTGAAGCACCTAGTAGTGTCCTATTTAACCTTTGCTGTACTTCCTGTGTCTATGCCCTGATGGAGGCCAATATGGCGCAGGCGCTTTTAATTGTTCTTGCTATGTTGTAATAAAGACGTTTTCTATATTTGTTTTTATCTCAGAGTGCCTGTGGTTTTCTTTTTTGGGACATTAGGCTTTTGCTTTGAAAATCAACAGTCAACAATGTTCTGCATCTTCTGCAAATTCAGACTCTGAAACGCAGGCAAATTAAATGCCCAATATCAATAGCAACAGGATCCCAGGAAACTCAAATAGTCAAGTTCAAAGTCTGTTCAATCAGCCACGTCGCCCTTTGCCTGCTGGATGTGTGAATTACAGTAGATCAGCCTCTGTTCATGCTGTCTATTGTTCAGTCGGTGCTCTTTGATCTGCAAACATCCCACACCAACTGTCAGTGCTGCGTCATTACTTTACAGGTACAGTTCCCCTCACTTAGTAAAAGAAAGTTCTAAAACAGACCAATACTATGTAGCTCCAGCAATGTTTTTCTCTTTTTGGGTTTACATTTTTAAATTATTTTGTCTGTATATGTCAATGCAAATGATTTACATTTCATTTCGGGAATATTAAGTCATCACCTATAATTGGTCTATAATACTCTGTGTTGTCCAAATTGGACCTTTGTTAGTCCCAGAGGAGTTTTTTTTTTATCTCACTACCCTACCCCACTATCCTAAGAGCATAAAAACGTGTTTATGTGTTTTTACTTAAATTTTGCTGTCCCAACTGCTAGTTGGAGTCAGTTTCTCATGTTTAGCATGATCAGTTACATACAGTATGTGTGTGTGTGTGTGTGTGTGTGCGCATTATCCAGAAACAGAATTTTATTCAGAAAATATATATAATATTTTGTGATTATAATTAAGGGATGAAGTTGGGTAAAATAATCTACCCCCAAAATGGACAATTATATTAATATAATATTTTTATAGCAGCAAGGGGACAATGTTTGTCCTTTGAGTGGAAAGGATGCGAAAATACCCTCAAATAGGTACACAAGGGTTAGAGTTATGTGCGATATACTGTATTAAGAGAAGAAATTGATGTCAAGTTATAAAAGTACTTAATTAAATTAAGTTAAAAAAGATTGAACATTTGAAGACAGTGGTAAATGGCCTGCCTTTATATAGTGCTTTTCTAGTCTCACTCAAAGCGCTTTACACTACAAGTGTTCATTCACCCATTCTCACACACTGATGGCAGTGGGGATATAGAGAGCCACCCGCACATCAGGAAAATAACTCAGACACCAACGGCACATGCCATTGGAGGCAAATCGGGTTTAAGCATCTTTCCCAAGGACACAACAATATGCAACTCAGAGGAGTCAGGAATTGAACCATCAACTTTCCAACTGGTGGATGACTGCTCTACCTGAGCTACAGCCGCCCTAGTGGTGACTCCTAGAGGCTGAAATGTTTATTATTTAAAGGATGTAAATGTATTATTGGCCTTGACCTTGGCTATGGCCTGCTCCTTAATCATCCCATATCCTTCTTATGTTGGGAGTAATTCCCCCTTGCTTGTTGCTTGTCAGTTACCTGGCTGACATGTTGCTGAAGTGGATGTAAGAAGCCACCAGAACTCCGATGCGGCCTTTAGCTCCCTGTTAAGAACAGAAAGAGGATGGATAAATACTGAATTGTATATATTATGTAACATGTAATTGTCGGTGCGTAGGACGAAGTCTTACCCTGCAGTGTAGCACCAGGACGTGCTTCAGGTGTGTTTGTAGCCAGTTCTCCATCGCCTTGCAAACACTGAAGATCTGATCCAGGCTGGGAGCCAAGAGCTCCACCCAACCTGTGTCCAGAACCTGACAAACAAACCACAGCACTGTCATAAACCTCAGGCCACAGTGCAACATCGGACCGCTCTGACAGGTCATGCTGAAGGGGCATTATTACCTTGTGGTTCATCTGGCTGAGAGTGCTGCTCTTTTGTGAGAGGTTAATGAGCTGAAGATCAAAAAAATAATAATAATAAAAACATGAAATGAGACAAATATAAGTATATTCAGCTAAGTTCAAATTGAATGCAAAGTGAAAAAGCAATGGACTGTATAAACAAGCAACTACAAGATAGCTGTGCATAAGATATCCCATTATAAACATTAAAAAAGCAGCAGGAACAAATGAAACACTGATCCCTATGTACTGAATGGGAGACAGACACCTTGCACATAAAGTGAAATACTATGAAAATACGATGAACCTGTACATTTTTTTATCACATGACTTCAACATCACTAAGCTTGATGATGTTTAAAACCTCTATAGTCTCATTTTGCTGCTTGTTTAGGACACATAAAGGCTTCCAAACTTGATTTTAAATCCCTTCAGTTTGTTATAAACAAAAACACATTAAAAAAAAAAACATTGACTCTCAGACAGGTTTTTCTCCATTCCACTCATCTCACCATGTAGTTGTGTCCATGCTTGGACTGCAGCAGGGGAATAATTTCCCGCAGGTTTTGTACATATTTCTCCTCTGGACATCCAGGAGGACAGAAGATGGTGATGATGCGTTCAGTGATGTATGTTAAGTCGATTCTGTGCTGTTTTTCCATGACTTATTTCAGTCACATGGGTGCTGTAGAGACACAAGAAGTGAAACGCAGGGCATGAGAATGAAAGTCATGGAAAATTTCGAGAAGTGAAGCAATTTCACTTTAGGTCTGTTTGCAGAGCTTTTATCTGAGCATGTGCCAAATCAGCCAGGACTAAAAAAAAAAAAAAAAAAAAAAAAAAAAAGCTGATAATTTTTGGCTCGATCAGCCATTTTTAAATGCGGTCAGCATTATTAACCCAAAAGTCCTTTTACAGGATGTGTTGCTAAAATAAAATGGGTTGAAGGCCCAAAAAAAGAAAAGAGGAACTGCACTAAAAAGCACTGAATCCCCTCACCAAGTCAGAAGAGGAATGAAGATGAGTCACAAAAAACACGACACTGCCCAAACCCCAGATCACATACTCATTACTCATCAAAACCACATAATTGTAAAAAATGTTCTGATAAAGACATAAAAATGCGTCAATGATTAATTTAAGTTTCCCGCCTTTTCTCCCACATGCTCCTGTGAACCATGGGAAGAGTCATTCGATGTTAGCTGTGTTCTACGTTAGCATAAGAACCAGAACATGTTAGTGCACATCATCTACCGGAGCAAGATCAACAAGAGAGTGTGTCAAGAGTCGCGGTTCACCTCGCCTTCTCCCTGACCATATGACCACACCACAGTAAACAATGATGCAATCATTTCCACCAGTACAGGAGTAACTAGCTGCTTCCCACAGAAATGACTGTTCATCAGGTTAAATCCTCTCTGAGCCTCATGGAGTTAAAAAGCCTATTGAGGAACCAAGATATGTCCCAATGAAGGTTATAGGATATCTACCAGAGGCTGTTGAAAACAGTAGTCTGTCCGTCGGTTCGTGGAGATTGCATTTTGGCCATCGCCATCTTGGATTTTGTGGAGCCTTAATTCAGCATTGTTGGATGAGAGTGTGGAGCTGATCCTAGCGCTAACTGCTAGCATGATTAGCAAGCTACTTTTACAGTCTGTGGTGAAAATTTGGTAGCGCGACAGGTTCAAAACCATTCAAATGAAATGAACAACTGACTACTTAGAGGATTTTCTAGTCCAGCCAAACACTGGAAAAAACACTCCTTTAAATGAGCAAACAGTCTCGTAAACTGAGACCTCACCATGAAATAGCGACAGCTTGGCTTATACTTTATAGACCTGCTACTCAGCAGCCAGAGCAAACACAGGTGTTAATAATCACATTAATTAAGCTCCTGTGTACCTACTATTACATATTATGGTGCATTGTACTTTAAATTGGGCCATAATTTATTAACGTAACAATGTTCAACCAGTTTTAATAATTCAATGAGTAAAACTTAGGGCCATTTTCACATCAATTGGACTTATTTTTGAAGTCATTGGAGAGAATGCAGATTTAAGTCACTTTCGCATTGGCTTCACTTTTCAGAAAGGGAGCTTCCTAAAGCTGAAAATCCTTGAAGTGTCCACCACAGGTGGGTATAATAACCCATTACAAAGCTTCTCAAGTGGACTCGTAGGTTGTTCTAATCTACACCAACTAGGCACTTTAGTCAGTTCCCTTTAGTCTTTGTATAAATGCATAGCATTAGGTCATAAGAAGTTTATTTCTGAACATATCTAGAGTGAATGAAAAGCTGTATTCAGATCCTGTGAGTCACTGTTACACGGGTGAAAGACTCTCGCGTGTTTTTCTGTGCACTTGCTGAAAAAGTTGCCAGGGTTGAGCAAACAAGGCTTCTCCGTCTTAATGAGTGACTAGTCTCCAATTGTGTATTTCTGGTGTGTTTTTCCAGCATTTTTAGTCCGCTGCAAACTAAATTTGTCAGCGCTCTGCTTGAGGAACCAAGACAAACACAAGTGTGTGACTCAACCACACACATGCACACACAGGCACACACACATACACACATATACACACATACACTATGCTATAGAGGTCCTTGAGCTTAAACCAGCTACATTTAATTATAGTCTGCATTTCCCCTCTTAAAGGCAGTCATACCAAAATGGATTATCCATCTTTCTTCTGTTCTTTTGTCTCTTTTTGGCACTGAAAGATATTCACCGCCACCGTAAATACAGCAGGAATATTATAGCAGCTGATAGACGAAAGTGAAGTTAATTCACCTGATGTCTGAAATTGAAAGTATGTATAAAATATAAGAAGTGAAATAGATTTGGTCCAGTTATCGGTTGTTATCCTTCATCTTCTGCATTTAGATCCCGTCCACTCAGTTCTTTTTCTTCCCCTGAGAACTTTTAGTTTACACAGTTAACTAATTTCCCTTCAGTCCATCTGATCCCCAAACAGACTCCTTATTGAATTATGTGATCTTATTTTCTCATTAAAAACATTGAACTAAATCTACCAATGTCATGAGGTAATTTCATTTTATTATCCTTGTTTCAAGCACATCTCAATAAATTACTGCTCTATACAATTAGTTTTATAATCATGTCACTTGATTGAAGGTTGAAGCGAGATCAATTTGCGCTGGAAATCGGTGTAATTACCACATTCGCAGTGGAAGGAGGTTTCACTCTCACCAAGAAAAGGAGGCTTGAAGAGTTAGAGTGAGATTACAGTGAAAGACCTCTAAAGATGCACTAAAGAGGCCCAGTGGAAACAGGTCTCCTGGGGTTCTGTGTCTTCTGTGTCAGTGGGCTAATCTCCCTCTCAGTGCATCCCCAGGACATTTTCCACCGTTAATCCCTAAAAGATTAACCATCGTTTACTGAACAAAAAGATGTGGATTACTGCCGCTGCTATTAACATTCAAGGAGCAGAGAAATTTCCAGTTTGTTCTACACCAGCGCATGCTGAATTACTGATTAACCTTAATTCTAGCATTATTGGAATCACAAGCCTTTATTCAAACTTCAACATGATAACAGACTTAGAGGAGGCTTACCTTGACCACTGCTGTTTCAATCAACAGGGAGTAAAAATCACAGCAACATGAAGCTTGATGAGTGAAAGTCTGTGTGACTGCAGGAGAAAAATGAGGTGGAGACTTGACAGAAGGAGGGAGGTAGAGAAAGAGAACAAGAGAGAGAGAGAGCATGATAAAAAATACTGTAACCCTCCTGCACTTTGCCCTCTATTGGTCTGCGGTGTGACAGCAGTCCACCCTTGTGCGCATGTGAAAGATCTATCTGACACGTCTCCCACCAGCATTCATTAACACAGACAGGAGCTGATTAAATTCGCCTTGATCTTTACTTTTATCTGCTCTCAAGGGTCTTTAAATTGGGACAGCATTGAAGAAGAACTGACTTTGTAACATCAAGGATACACAAATAGATGTGTTTTCTTTCTTTTAATCACCTCATCTGATAACGGGGATAGCTTTGCATATGCAAAACAGATTATATAATAATTTTATAATTTTATAAGTACACTAACTTAAACACTGTAATGCACTTTACATTACTTGAGTATATCATTTTTCTGCTACTTTATACTTCTTATTTGCAATTTTTACTATATCTTCATTTTATAAAATATGATACTTTGTCATCGATTAAAGTAAAGTAAAGATACCAAAAGATTTGCCTCACTATGGTCCACTATATTGCTGCGTAGACACATTATGTCAGCAATGATGATAAAATGCTAACATCACATTATCTATCTTGAAATTAGGAATTTTATTTGTAATGGATCATTTTAAAATATTTTATTGACACTCCCAGTTACAATATTTGAATTCTTCTTCCACCACTGAAGTGTGGAAAGTAAAATAATAATATTTATTCCACTTCAGGTGGTACAGTCTTAATTCCACTAGGTGGCGCCAGAAGACGACGCTAGTCGTAATGTGTTTGTACTGATTCACAGTAATGGCATGGATTAAACATCAAAATTCGGTCAGAATGAATTTAAAAGATAATTTCAGTTCACAACGTCAGCGAAAAACAAATTTAAAAGAAAACAGAGCAGTTTAACAAAGTAATAACACTGGAGCGTATGATGCTTTCAAGTGCAAATTTAAGGTAGTAATTTATAGCAGTTGGTAGTAATTGGCTATTCCTCGCGCATTCACGTATTGTAATGCGTATGATTTGTTATTATTTTCATTAAATATCAATAGATGACTTGATCCTTTTTTAGAACTGCAAATGATAGTTTTTTATTATATATTAAATTGACGATTATTTTTCGGGTTAAATATTCAAATCAAAATAAAGCTGTTAGATATATGTAGAGTGAAAGCATATTTATAACATCAAGTGGAAATATTTACGTATAACTACCTCAAAGCTGTACGTGCAGTACTTCAATGTTGTCTTTAATGTAGAATTAAATGTGTTATTGTTATTTTAATATTTACTGAGAATCACAATCAATCGCCTTGGGTTGAAACGCGCTATATAACTGACGCTGTCTTGCCTTAATTTACACCACTGCTGATCCTAGTTCATTCCCAGCTTTACAATTTCCGAGCTTTGGGTGGCAGTGAATGCGTCATAATTCATATCCAATGAGACCCCGCCCTGTCCACGATGCCCCGCTGACCGTCACTCTCGGTCCGTACAGCAACAGACAGCCGCTCCGCTTCCATGGCGACCGACTAGAAAAGGCGTTTTACCAGCTCGACGAGCCGGTTAGCTCCAGTTCAGAGAGCTAACGGGCGTATTATGAAACGGGATGATGTAGCGGGACAACTCTCCGGACGAAGTGCGCAGTACCTTAGCATGCTAAGCTAAGTCTAGAGCCCGTGTCAACGCAGGCTAGCATTCACCTGCTAACAAGCTAACAGGATGGACCGTGTGAAGGAAGGCGAGTCTGACGCGCTTTTAGCTTCGCAAACACCGGATTCTAGCGGGGAGGGTAGCTCCGCAAAGCCCGGTGGATTCACTTCGGGGAAGCGAGCTTCCATCGGAGGGGAGGATGACGGCGGCGGCAGCGGCGCGGAGGCGAAGCTCTTTGGGAAGGGACTGGCGGCCACCTCCCTTCTTCAGATTGCGATAAGAAACGGGATCTACCAAAACCAAGTTGCCAACTCCATCAAAAACATCAACATCCCCGCCGTCAAAACGGCAAACATCTACACCCTCACGTCGGCCAACAGCACCGCGTCCGTCAACTCGCTGCTGAGCAAGCGGCGGCAGCGGCATAAGCGGAACCTGTCGCTCGGGGCACCGCCGACCGGCGGCGGCTCCCCCGGGACGTCCTCTGCGGCGGAGCCCCCCGCTCCGTCCGCCTCGCCGCTGAGCACCCTCAGCCTGGACAGGAAGACCTTCCTCCGGCAGAAGCAGTCCAAGCAGCTCCAGGCCTCCGACAGATCCTGGGTGAGGTCGGATCCCCGGCGAGGATGCGTTCACGTCCACGACTGGCTCACGCCCTGCTACCCGCGGCCAGTGCTGTGCACGGCGGACACTACCGCCAAAGAGGTCGCCGGTAAGCTGGAGGGGAGCAAAGCTGGGGGGGTGCTGAGAGTTAACTGTAAAACTACCGCTTTACCTGACTCCACTGACCAGTGCAAAGACGGTGACGGCCCCTTTGAGGACAGCAGGAGCCTCAGAGACACTGTGGACGTCAAAAAACTCAAAGCAGAAGAGAGTGAATCTCTGCAGTTCAGCAGCAGCTCCCAGCAGTGTTTCCCTGACTCTAAACTCTTTAATAACTTGTTTTTGGACGATAAACCCGCCAGTAGCTCCTCTTCAGAGGTCTACCTGAATGACATTGGGGTGGACCTGAGCCTCGGTGTGGCCGATTGCTATGGGGGCTACTCGGGTTCGGATGTGGAGAGCAGCACCTGTGAGGACTTCAGCCCAGGTGGACCCAGAAGCACAGAGCACCGGGACTCGCTCAGTGATGGACTGGGCCTGGGCACAGACTCCTCAGTGCTGAGCCCGAACTGTGACAGTGCCACAGAGGGACCTGACCCCTTTGAGAGCTCCTCGGACGAGGTGGATCTCACCTCTTCCCCGACACATTCGACCAGCTGCTCCGCTGCAGACCTGCAGGCTGCCACAGACCCCAGAGACACCCCCAGCCAAGCTACAAGCACAATACACAATGAACTCTGCGCTGGTGATGGTGTGGACTCCCCCAAATTAATCAACCCTCCCTCTAAATGTTCCAGCAGCTCTCAGACCCGGCCCCTGACCAGCCAAGCACCTGTCCAGCCTGACCCGGAGCCCCCGGAGGGGGGCAGAGGTTGGCCAGAGCCCATTAATACTAGTCCCACCCCGGCCCTCTTCCTCCAGCTGCATGGCGGAGCCGTGCGTCGGCTCCGAGATGATGAAAGACCTCTGCAGATATTGAACGAGTACCTCACCAATCTGGGGTTTGAAGACCCATGGAGGGTCCAGGAAGAGGGGATGAATCCAGAAATCGGATGCTTGATCCGCTTCTATTTTGGTGAGTGAATAAAAAGCCTCACGAAGTCTTATATGGGTGGTCCACAACCTAAAAATTGTTAGTTTACTATCATAGAAAACAAAAGAAACCAGAATATATATATATATGGAACCAGAGAATTTGGAAATTTTCTTCTTAAAAAATACTCAATTTAAATAATCGGTCAACAAAATAGTTGCCGATTTAAGGTAATAGTCAAAAATGAATTCATCAATCGACTCATCAATGCAGCTCAATTTGTTGCATCCTGTGTGCATTAGTCATTTATTTTCAGTTTTAAATGAAAGCTGCTATATGAATAAAGCAAATGATGGATTGTGACCCTTGATGTCGTAACGACGCTAGCATTTTTTCTGTCTGGGACTATGAACTGGATGTAAAATACTTCGAAATAGGGCCACATCAAATGACCACTTACTATTAGAACTATAGAATATACTTGGAGATTATTGTCATAGTTGGCAACTAATTTGACTAATCATTGGAGTTCTATTTCAGGAGAATTGCATAATGAGTAATTGTTGGAGCTCTATTTAAATAAATCTTATAAATGTATTTGTTGTAATATTGAGCGTCATTATGTCAACTTGTATTGATGCTCAAATAATCGTTGCAGGCTCTAAAACATGTTTCAGGAAACGCAACGACATTCCAGGTTCCAGTTATTATCTGGACATCATCTTGATACCATTTATCGTTGCTTTCCGCTCACAGTGAACCTTCACTGTCAGAGAGCCACTCACTATGAGTTACAGCAGCCACTTTAGTTGTGCTTGGCGTGTCTCTGCTCATTCATTGTTCATCCATTCTCAGTGTAGCGTGAGTGCCATCATTGTGTTTGGTCAGTCGGACTGTTAAACAAGTGTATTCAATTGTCCTGCTGGGACAATAGCCAGTGTTATGCCTGTAAACCCGGGCCAGCCCCTCTGTGTGTCGGCCTGTAGGCAGACACATCTGGAGGTAACAGGTAACAGCCAAACACCCCGATCCCAACACATGATGGAGTCCGCTTCTCTTCTTGTTCTCGTCTTTTTGTTGTTGTTGTTAATGATCCTGTTTTGCTGACAAGCAGGATAAGAGGATGGAAAAACAGATCTCGTACAGGATTAGCACAACTGGCTATTGCCTTTGACCTTGTTTTTTTTTGTTTTTAGAAACACCCTCAACAAAGACAGTGGATATAAAGAGTCAGGGGGTCATATTGTGCTAATTTAGGAAGAAACCAAAAATGTTTTCTCTAATATTAACACTCTTGGAAGTTTACTGGACTCATTTTCTCAATCCTATTTAATAAGTTGTTTTTTTGTCTTTGTTTTTTAAACATATTTTTAATATTAATGTTGTTCATTCAATTCTTTTCACTGTCGAGCTGCAATGATTAGTTGATTAATCAATTTGTTGCCAACTATTACATTAATCACAAACTATTTTTATACAAATAAAGACATTTTAGGTTAAATCTTCAGCTTTGGAAAACAGTGATCAACATTTTACTTGGTAACCAAATAACTAATACATTATTTAAATAATCGTCTATCTAAAGTGTTGTAAGTTGCAGACGTAATACACCCAAATATAACATGAACCTGCTATAAACATACAGACATTGTCCAACGTCTTTCCTCGGTCTTAACCCTGGAAATGTTTTGTGGAGGCCGAGCCTCGCCCCCCTCCCTCCGCTCCCACAGTAACATGACAGAGGAACAAAGCGTGACGTAGAGTTGTGCTGCTGGATGCAGGGGCCCTGCCAGCCACTGCAGACAAACACGCAGCCATGAAACGAGCGGTGAGAGGCTGCCGTGACAGCGAGGCAGAGGCTCTACTGCATGACAAGAACAATTACAGTCAAAAGGGGAAATTAAATTCATCACAGTGCCAAAACACATTTAGAGTTTCAAGCTAAATTGTTATGATTTTATCTCGAAGTGGTCAAAAAGCACTGGGCCCAACCTGTTTGGCTTGTCTGACTCTTTTAATATAAAGTCAACTTACAAACCAGTGATTGATCATTATTATTTTGAGGGGAAAAATTACAAAAAAAACTTGAGACAAGGTAGAACTCCCATTAATTCACAGGACAAAAACTGGTAGTTGGCGATTATTGTTATTTTTGGAAACTAACTGATTAATCGACTAATTGTTACAACTTAAGCCCAAAAGAATTGTCCCAAAATAAATGGATTATTTAAATGATATAAAGTTCAAACAGCATTCTGACCATTCAGCAGCAATTGTAGAGCTTTTGATCACATGATCTTTACCAGGCCTTTTTGCCTGTTACGGAATTATAAATGTTAAAATTGACATTATTCTAGCCACTTTGATTCTTTCCATTTATATTGATACATTAAACAAACGGGGACAGATAATGACTGAAAAAAGAGAACGAGCAACTATAATTTAAAACCTTATTTTTGTGGTGTGAACTCTTATTTGTTTATTATTAGTTTATTACAACTTTATATTACAAAAAAATGATGAAAAAAAAATCTTAATAAACACACTAAATAGAAAAAAATGAGGGATGACCTAAAACAAGATTTTGGACTAAATAAGAAAATAGATCTGTAAACCAATTTAAATTCATTCAAATTTAAACCATCCGAAACATGTGCATTTACATATAGGTTATCGGTCTCCCTCACATGAATGTTTCTGAAGACTACCATTCAGCTCTTAAAACTTTGGTTAGATCACTGATGCAGACTTGGCGGATTCCAGGTCTGGAAAATTTTGAAGGTGTTTACTGGAGCTTGAAATTTACTAAAACTCAAAACGTGCGTTGCGTCTCTACTCCTCGCCACCCTGTCGCTCAGCTTGTACTGTATGAACCGTTTGTTAATGTTGAAGTTCAGAGTCAAACCCAAAGGAATCTGACTCAGCGTAATTCCTCTGGCTAAATGCACATTGCCAAGTATTCTCTCTCTTGCATGCAGGCACATGCTCGCAGTGTGCTGACCGTACGAGAAAAAGCGACCTTCGTGGAACTCGGATTTCACCTCCTCAGTGTTTGGGATCTGTCGCAGCAACTCGGAACTGCACAGTACCCAGAGGTCACTGCTTTACTGTACAAGCTAAAAGATCCACGTAAAACACTTGTCTGATATGTACGTGCAGAGCTGCTGGAACACACGTAGGCTGCAGGAAGACTCTGTCTGTGCTGGCTGAAAGACAAATTAACTTAATGCAAACTCTTGAAACTGCTGCTGATGAGGAACAAGGATGCAGACAGATTTCTGTCAAGGACAAGATTTTTGAGTTTTTTTGCTTTAACCGGGGCAGGAAATGACATTTGGTTACTCAAGGAGAGACAGGATGTTCCACATTCAAAGAAATAGACGGAAGGAAACGTGTACGTATGTGTGGGGTATAGCAACACCACCCATTTCTCAAGTCTGCACCACCCAAGGAAGGGTGGACCTGCACTATACAGTCACATCACTGTTTACTTTAAAATCAGTGTTTTCAAAGAATTCCTTTAGTAAGATTGATTGATGTCACATTTATGCATTTGTGCAGTTAAGAAAGGGGGGGGGAAAAAACACATTTATTGTTGGCAAAACATGCGGATACTGTAAGAAGTCAACGATCAGCTCAATTTGTTTACATCATCGGCCTTTGTTCTCTCAAGATTCCCCGTTTCTGTGTGAACCAAGGTTACGTTGATGCCTCGGAAAAGGTCCTTTCATGTGGGCAGATCTCTTTCATGAATTTATCAGGTTGTAACAAGAATGTTCTTTCATTTTGAAAGAAATCTGTTTGGGGGAAAAGGTGACTTGAAGTTTCAAGATTTAGGACATTATTAAATAAAGACATGAAGTAAATGATCAAGACTGAGAGTCTCCAGCTCTGCTGACAGTGCTATGGGTTCAGTGGTATGAGATAAATGCTGATGGAAGCATGATAACAGAAAAATGACAAACAATACTTCTTTGATACTTAGCTCTGAGGAATAGAAAATGTTTTTTCCATAAAACCAAAATTTTGTCTTAAGTATAATCAGCTGTGCTAAACTATTTTCCTGAATAAAACACAGTCTGATATTAGGAACACTCTGTCTTTAATTGTGGCCAAGAATTTGAAGCCGGCTTCTAACAGACGTATAAATCAAATAGTACTGATGTTCCACACTTGGCAGACGCGGTTGGTTGGCGTGAAACCCCGGAGAAACTTGAGTGACGTTTTTGTTTGAGTCGGTGGAGGCATCTAGCCGCTGGGTGTTATAAGACATTACATAACAGGCTAATCTGATTTCAGGCTTCTCAGTGGCTCAGACTCCTCTCGTGTGCTGCGTTTTCTCTGCTGATCAGACCGGAAAACGGTTTTCTAAAAGAATGTAGCGTCGATCGGCTTCTAGCCGGGTTCAGCAGGTTGAGAGCACCACTCTGTGACTGTAACTGAACTCCCTCCACTTTTTCTGTGTCAGCGACGGGTTAACGAAACAAATCACGGCTGAGTGGCTGCCCACTCTGTCAGCCCACAGGCTATTAGCTGCAATTCACTTACATAACCACGCAGCCCTGTGCCCCTCGCGTTCTGAGAGAGGAATCCAGTGTGAAGCAGTTAATTCACAAAATCCCACATTGCTAAAAATAAACTATTCTATAGTGCAAAAAAATCAGTGTACATTTGTGTGCTGACCAACAGCAGCTTCAGTTTTATGCCGCTGTAACAAGCTTTTCTCTCTTTTTCAGGAAAGCCACGGAGTGTGGGGGGTTCCGAGCGCGTGCAGCTTTCTGGAGTATTCAACGTGCGGAAAGGGAAGTTGGCTCTGCCGGTGAACCGCTGGTCAAAGCGGCAGGTCACGCTGAGCGGCACCTGCCTCATCGTCTCGTCTGTAAAACATGCCCACACCGGCAAGATGCACATCCTCCCACTCATTGGAGGAAAGGTACAACCACTTTTTTAACCTGTTAAGCAAGCCCCAAAAAGGGACAGAATTCATCTCTGTTGTTTTGAGACCGAGAATACAAAGCGTTATTTGGAATCAGCAATCAATTAGTCATTCACCTCTTCTTTCTAAGTACTATTGTTACATGACGCATTCAGGACCAGAAGTTTGAAAGTGTGTCTGAACCTGTGCCTGGTACTGGACAGGAATGTATAAATGTGCTTTGAAATATTTCTCAGTTTAAGATGAGTTTCAAATCCTCTAAGGGGAGTTTGGACACACATGCGCATTAATTAAAAAAAGACAGTATACATTGTTTTTATATTATACTAAAGCCTGAGCGATAAATCATCCAGGCACATATTAGCTCATTGCAGATAAAACTGTATCTGTGTATATGTAAATATATGCACCCACGCAGTTCTTGGTTGCAGCTTTTGAAAAAAGCTGTAGGGAACTATAACAACTCCTTTGACAAAGATGTATAAATATCCTATCCCACATCTAGTTGAACTACAGGTATATAATAAAGACTCGTATATTTTAGAAAACCAGACTAATTAGAATAAGCAGGAGTTTAATTTCTATAATTTTCTGTACTTCAGTATTACTGACTTATATCAACAATAATGCTTTGGTTGGCTGTATATCTCCTATGATGCTAAGATATGACACAAGGTCCTACATTCTCCTCCAGCACTGGCTACACCAGGAATTCTAAACATTAACCATGAAATGTGAAGTCCTTTAAAGCACTGAAATGCGGTTTAGTTTAGGTTGGATTCCTGCTATACTCAGGACCAGCTCCCTGGCTGACTTAGTGAAGCAAGCTCAGCATATTTTCAAAAGCCTGCAGTCATGTAGAGGTAGATCAGGCAGATTTGTTTAGAGAAAAGAATACTGAAGTTGCTGCCCCTGCTGCAGGTGGAGGAGGTGAGGAGGCACAGCCACTGTCTGGCTCTCAGCTCAGCTGGACCACAAAGCCAAACCTACTACATCAGCTACGACTCCTACACAGAGCACCTCCGCTGGCACCGGACGGCCTCAAAGGTGCGTGACTGTACACGCTGTACGTCTGTTGCCACGTGTGTACCACTGTTCATTTTCAGTTAGATTAAAGCTTGATGTTATCAGCATTTTACCAGTGTTTTCAAGAATCTTTATATTCATTGCTCATATAGTATGGATATTAAGGTTTAAAAATACTTCTGTAGAAGTTGAAGCATCAATGATAAAGTAATACAAATAAAGAAGGCTCATATAAAGCAGTATAACAAGGAAAATTGTTATCAAAGATTAAATATTATTACAAAAGGGCCTATAGTTTAAGGACTATGATGTTACTTTAAAAAGCTAATATTTAAACACTTGGGATGCAGCTCTTTCAGCCACATATCTGCCCCTTTAAAATAAAGCATTTTACACAAACTCAGCTTTGAAAACAATCACTGCCGCCACAAAGTGCAGTACACAACAGTCGAACAAATAAAAGCAATGGATAAAATGACACATGAAAATGAACCATAAAACCCCCAAACCAGAGAAAAGGCTATAAAGAATAAAAATGGGTTTTAAGATTTCTGGGATGAGTTTTAAATATGGACAATGAGAAGGTAGGATGCAAATGTATTGAAGAACCATATAAGTGAACTACTGAGCATTAACATGTTTCATGGAGCAGAAGATATGACGAATAGTTGCCTATAAGTTATGTAACTGCAAAAAGTCAAGAGTACATGTTTATTCTCCTCATCCAATCACAATCAAATTCTCTCTCACAATCAAAATGGTGCGATTAATCCTGGTAGGTTTGTTTTCTTTAGTTTTTTTTTTTTTAAACTGAATGAAATAGGAGTAATGTGGCAGTTTTTTTTTTTTAATTCAACCAGAGAGCGCATGTAATTGCATGGAAATGTGAGTACTAAAAAGTCAGCTAAAAAATAATTATTCCAGTAAAGTGTATATGCACACAAAGTTTATACTTGAATAAGGTATTTCACTTTGTTAATTGACTCCTCTTTGCTTAACACATCTGAACTGCTTTCTGCGGACTGGTTGCCGTTGTCTCATTGTGTCATCCTGTTTCTTGCTGCCTCGCCCTCTATTAGATTGTGTCGCAGAGAGTGAACTCGGTCGACCTGTCGTGCTGCAGCTTGGAGGAGCTGCCGGCTCAGCTGTTCTATAGCCAGGACCTCACCCACCTCAACCTCAAAAGCAACTTCATGTCCCCACACAAAGGTGTCCCAGCACTCACCAGGTGGGTTTCTGTTGCTCAGACCAGGTCTAAGTCAATGGCAGTGGGCCGGCAGAAGAAAAAATACTTTGTTCCTCTTTGTCACTCCCTCTTTTGGATGTGGAATGTCCCTCTGTGGTTCTTAGTCTTGGGGAGCTACTGTACCATATGGTCTGAAGACGAAGCAGCTTCGATCAAATTACACATGATGTGCGTGCATGCGCGCTGTGTGGTTTGGATAACTGAAAGCAAGTTACAGCAGACACGAAAGATTTGACATCCTGCCACATGACAGGAAGGCTCTTCCTGTATTTTCCAGCTCAGCTAAACGCACTCTAATGTAGGAAAGACACTGATGGTTGGTGGACAAACACTTTCCAAACATGAGACAATTACACTGCAGAACATGAATAAAGGAAAATCACACAGTAGCTCTTACAATCAGACGTTAACTGGAAAAAGGGAAACGCAAACGCAAAAGGGAATTGAAAAAGGAGCTAAATCCATAGTTGAAACTAGAAATTTAGTACTATCGGACATACTAAAATACCATTGATATAAATAGAGCTGCAACAATTAATCAATTAGTTGCTCACTATTACATTAATCACCAACTATTTTGATAATTAATCAATTTCAGTCATGAAGAAAATGTTGAAATTCTCTGGTTCTAGCTTCTCAGATCTGATTATTTTCTGGTTTCCCTTGTCTTCTATAATAGTAAACTGATGATGTTTAGATCATGTAATGTTGGTTTGGACAAATCAGACATTTAAGGTTGAATCTTCAGCTTTGGGAAACGGTGATCAACAATTTACACAATTTTAGGAAGAAAACAACTTATGAAGGAATTGTGAATGCAGCCCTATGACATAAGACTCTGCTCTGTTGTATTTAAAGCTGAAGAACACATGTTTCTGCAAACTGCAGTACAGCACACACACATATTCCATCTCACCTTAGAGTCATTTCTCTCTCTTGCCCTTTTGCCCTCTTATCCTGCAACTTTTTTCGACATCAGATTGTGACTGTGATGGAAAAATGAATATACAGTATATACGGGCATTGTTCCTCCATAAACACATGCTTCCCAAGCAGTGTTTTGAGGAATGTGTTTTTCCTGTGGTGCGCCTGTGACTTTCCCCTCGGAAGGACAAGGGTCCGGCTCAGCCTTCCACCCTGATCCCTCTGTGCGCTGGATTAGGTTAGGCTCAGAGAAGCCAGGAAACACATACACACACGCACAACCAGAAACACACACTGCATTGTTATGGTGAAAACTTTGAGTCGTTACCATTTATCTTTTTTTAGCTTTTGCTGTTTCCTTGAGACCTTGTGGAGGCTTCCTCCCCGCTGAAACTGCTCTTACATAACTTTTACGTTTTCCCAAAGTTTGTTTTTGTCAGTTGCCTAAATTTAAAAGAAAGCGTGAGTCTGATTATAGCACAGAGACGTTAATATATCTTTGTCCTTCTTTGTTTGTTCCTCCCTCCCTGTCCTCCATCTCTCTTTAGGTTTTGTAAACTTAGAAGCCTCAGTCTGTCAAATAACGCCTTGTCCGAGTTCCCGCTGGCCCTGTGTGACATCACCTTGCTCACAGAGCTAAACTTGTCTGGAAACCGTCTCTCGTCTCTCCCTGCAGAAGTTGGAACTATGCACAAGTAAGAAGGCTGAAAAAGCCTCTTGATGATGATGATAATTACAGTGACGATGATAATTTGTCAGGTTGTTTAGCCCGGAGCCCGATTTATTCTTGGTGACCTTTTACTTTGCTGACATCAGATAGGAGTTTGTCATCATTGTGGCTCCATCAGTGCAGATTAATCCTTCTCCTTGTAATAACTGAGCAACTGGCTGAGTACCAAGCTCCTGTCCTAATAATGCTGAGTCATGCCGGTGCTGCCCCTGCATGACTGTCAATTAGGGGTCAAATGCACGGTTACTGTGTCATTGTTTGTTATTTACTGCTGTTATTAAATGGGAACTGTTTGTGTCCAGCTTACAGACTCTTCTCCTGGACGGAAACGTTCTGAGCTCTCTGCCGGTGGATCTGGGCTCTCTGGAGGGTCTGACCTACCTCGGCTTGTCCTTCAACTGTTTCAGCGGTGTCCCCCCCGTCCTGGAGAAGCTCCAGGGTTTGGAGAAACTCTGTCTGGCAGGGAACCAGCTCTCTGTCCTGGATATGGCCAGACTGCAGTGGCTGCCTGCTCGCCACATAGATCTCAGGTAAACGTATAGGACTGCCGCAGGCCTTTTTAGAAGTGATTCTGGAACAAAGCTTATCTGAAATATAACACTTGTCCGGATGCTACAGGGAATGTGCTCTGTGCTCCTGTGTTAAGAAATAGTACAAATAACAGAATGCTGTAGGAAGGAGTCCTAAAATTCAGATTTATGTTCCTCGGCTTAAAATCAATGGGTTTTTGTGAAAAAACCTGACATAAAGTCTGTGGTTAAAAGCAGCATAATGGATCTTAGCATCTTTTCTACAACATAAATTAGGTCAGTAAACAGATCACTTGTAATTTTTGAAGCTTTTACTTGTCTTATAAGGGATATTACCATCATTATGCTAAGGTGTAAAATCAAATTACAACATGGAACCATGCAGCAGTGATCCTTTATAGCCTAATATTAGTTGTGTTGTTTTTTTAATTCTAATGATTGCCTTTGCAATCACAAATGTGGTGTTCTGTTAAGATTATCTAGCTTAATAAAATGTTTTGAGTATCAGAAGTATCTGTGCCTGCCACAGATCTTATCTTCTGCAATAATCTAAAATCCAGTGGAAAAATCCCACTGGTTTTTTAATCAGGGAACCAGGATAAGTTTTCCTTTCTATAAAAGTTCTAATACTTGTGTGGCTCCAGGAATGGTAATATCAGGCTGTCCAGTCTGAAATAACTCTAAAACTATGTGATGGATTGTCATGAATATGTGAATAGACATTCATGGTCCCCAAAGGATGGACTGCATTGGCCTCAGTGACCTTTCCACTAACATGTGGTTGTTGTTGAAATATCTTGGGAACTATTGGATGAATTGCTATAATATTTGGTGTAGATATTCAAAGTCCCTAGAGGATGAATTGTAATTTTTATACTATATTATATTGTATATTATATATACATTCTACCATAACACATTGTATTATTATCACTCTCACTATCATATCCAACTTTATGTCCATTCTCTTGGAAGACTAAAGAAATCAGAATATAGCTGCAATGATTACCTATTGCCAATTGGCAACTATTATTGATAATGGATAAATCAATCTGAATAGTTTTTAGTAAGAAAAATGTCTAAATTCTCTGTTTCCAGCTTTACTATTCTTATTATTTGCTCGTTTCTTTAGTCTTCTTTATTAATAAACTGATGATCTTTGGGTTGTGGACTGTTGATCTGCACAAAATAAGATTATTTTACATTGAATCTTAAGCTTTGGGAAACAGTAATCAACATTGTACATTGTACGTTGTTTATGAACCAAACAAGTAATCAAATAATTATTCAATATTTAACAGATTAATCTGCTATCAAACTAGTTGTTAGGTGCAGCCTAAGATCAGAATATGTTCTCATTTAAGAAGTTGAAACCAATGAATTTGGACTTTCTTTAAACAAAAAAGTTTTGGATCCATTTAATCTCCTAATCACTGCAGCTGATTATGAAATTGAAATCATTCCTCTTGTCCATATTGTCTCTTCTCCAGGCTGAACAGGATTCAAAAGGTTACCATGGGGGACACGGAGCAGCTGGTCCACATCGTCCAGCTGGACCTGAGGGACACGGGTCTCCATGAGCTGGACGTCAGGGCGCTGTGTAAGCTGGAGCTGCTCCGCTGCGACAGAAACGCCCTCTCCCTGCTCCGAGTCAGCGGCCATGTCCTCAAGAGCCTCCACGCTGCTCACAACGGTACTGCCATTCACTGCGTGTTATAAAGATGTTAAACAGGCCATGTTTGACACTTCACATCCACTCATATGCCCAGACTATAACGAGGTCTGTATGTGTTTGTAGAGCTGGAGCAGCTGGAGGTGCAGCCAGTGCCAGAGAATCTGACTGTTCTAGATTTGTCCTGGTATGACGACACTTTACTGTCCTATTTCCAATGTGGAAGAATCCACCATGAGCTCGCTCTTAGCTGGATGCTGACTGCGTTTATTTTTCTTCCAGGAACAAGCTGGGCAGTGTCCCTGACTGGGTGTGTGAGAGCAGCAGACTGGAGGTTTTGGACCTCAACCACAATACTGTCACTGAGCTGCCGATACAGTAGGTTTCTGGCTATTAAAAACGTGTTTCTTTAAAAAACAGATATGAACCTGTGTGCATCTGTCTACTAAATGGCATTTCTTTGGAATAATTGAACACCTCTCTACCATGTCCAAATGTCTTTTTATTGGCTTGATAATAATGGAGGTCATTCAGCACTTTGCCAAACCACAGTTCTAAAGTTCTTTCTAAATATGCAACCACAATGAGAGATTATATGGTATGATATGATGATTATATGAGATTGATTTAAAGCAGGCAAAATTTGCAAATAATATAAAATGTCATATTCTGAGGGTCTCTCTCCCTCTGCTTCAGCCTTCACTTCATCCAGCGAGGACCGAAGCAACTCTGCCTTGTGCTGACATTTTTACTGCGGTCATTCAGTATCATAGCAACCAAAGTGTCTCAGATATATTAAAAGAAAATGCTGCTGTGCTTTCAAAGAGCGACCAAAGCGCTGCCAGTTGTGCATTTTCAGCTTAGAAAACACACTTTGGTGGCCACACGGCACAGACTATGCCTTCTAGAAATGGATTTGGAAGTTTAGGAGAAAAAAAAGATAAATACTTGACACATTATTGAGCAAAGCATTTTTTTGTTCTAGTCAAACTGAAATGAATGTTTATAACTACTTTTTTTACAAATGCATTTTGGTATTGAAATGTACTGGTGCTAATTATTTGAATCGATGACAAAGTCTTAAAAAATTAATTCTGTCTTTTAATTTATTCTTTTGTTTTAAGTTTGTTCTTTTTTCCAAGATTGTTGCATCATTTTTTTCTTGTGTTCTATGTATGTCTGGGCTAAATAAATTATTTTTAAATTCTGATTTGGAGATTCAGCAGCAGAAAAGAAAAAATCAAATGTATTGAAACATCCAGGGGAAAAAAATCGTGTATATACTGTATATCCGCTGCAGGCAAAATGAAGCACCAATATTGATCCAAAGGGTCAAGTTTCTTCACTTCTTGGTGCTGCTCTCCCAACTCTTGTTGATTCAAGCTTTATTTCGACCTGAGGTGAACTTTCCTAATGCTCCTCAGTGGAAAATTCGGGTCATCGGGGTGGAACAGAGTTCATACTGGCGATGACGTGACTGGTTTACAGTATACAGACTGAGCGTCTGTGTTGTTTGTGGACTGTAGGCTGCTGTCCAGCGGGAGCCTGAGAAAGCTGCTGGCAGGCTGGAACCATGTGTGTCGTCTGGCTGAGAGGCTGGAGAGGTCGCAGCTCGAGGTCCTTGATCTCCAACACAACCATCTGACCGAGCTCCCACACAACCTGTTCATCAAAGCACAAAGGTAAACAACAAGTGGCCTTTGTTCTCGTTCCATAATGTCCTTTTCAGTCCTCTCTTGTCATCCCGTGTCTTATTGTGTGTTTTTTTTTTTCCCTGTTTTTTTTTTTGTCACAGCTTGCGATACCTAAATGTATCGGCCAATAAACTGGAGAGCCTCCCTGCAGCCAGCCTATCAGAGGACAGCTTCAGCAGCTTGGAGGAGCTCTATGTGACCAATAACAGCCTGACGGACAAGTGTGTTCCTCTCCTGACGGGACACGGACATCTCAGGGTGCTCCATGTCGCCTACAACCAGCTTCAGACCTTCACTGCCAGGTAAAATACTGACATGCACAGAACACAGCTACTATGCTGGAAGCAGAATATGGAGGATTTACTTCCCTAAACACAGAGGCTGAGATCAGAAACTATTTCTGTTAGATGGAAAAACTTCCAACTTTCATCACACATTCTTTTACCCTGATCAGTTGTGTGAATCCTAAAAAAAAAAAAAAAATTACACTTTGCTTTTTCATCCACTCTAAAATCACAGCCTCCCTCCCTTCTAGAGAGTTCATGAGAGAGATGACAAATGTCTCCTAAAAAAAAAAAAAAGTTTTCAGTGCCAGCACCCCGAAATAACTGCAACCCCTTCTCCTCCTGCAGCAAACTGGCACAACTGCAGCAGCTGGAGGAGCTGGACCTGAGCGGCAACAGACTTAGGGCCGTGCCCACCACCATCCTCAACTGCCAGCGCATGCACACGCTGTCCGCCCACTCCAACTGCATCAACGCCTTTCCCGAGGTCCTGCAGCTTCCTGAGATCAAGGTTGGTCTCATACATGCACAGATTTTATAGATGTATTTGGCTGTGGTGGTCTTCCTGAGCTTAAAAATTTATATATTGTTGTGGTCAAAGGAGAGGCTGTGAAATCCATCACTGAGGAAACCTTCAAGTTATATTAAAGTGATTTTGATTAAATTCTCATCTGCCTGTAAGATGAAGAGGCGTAACAGGTAATGGAATACAGAGAGACGTCATGGCTCAGAGTCAAAATGAGGTTGGCATGTAATTTACTGGGTTCTTTTGTAAAAATGTGTTGCAGTAATTTACCAAAGTGTCTATGCTCTCACATAAATTAAGTGATACTTTAACATAGTTATAATACTTGGCAACCAGAGATTAAACCAATCAAAAACCTATGACCGATTCTTCACGCAGATCTGTAATGTACAGGGGCATCAAAAAAAACATCTTATAAGTGATCCTAATAAAGAATGAAAACTGTTTCAAAACAATCTTTTAAATGATTTTGTAATGAACTGTGTCAGGTAAAACCAGATTGACATTTATATTCAACCTTGTATCATCATCTACTTGTATAGGGCTGTGTTTACTATAATAAGCCAGAAAAGCAAAAAAGAAAAATATCTAATACATTGCTCAAGTTAAAAAAAATGGTAAAATACATGGGTGAGTATAACTTAAAAATGGAAAATGAGTGATTTGTCTGGGTGTTGGATGAAGGCTACTTTAAAAGGATTAACAAGCACTGTAGCGAAAACACCCAGAGACTGATTAATAACTGTTATGACCTTCTCAGACACTGGATTAAACATGTTTTTTTATAACTGAGGCAGGAAATGGGTCAAGTGCACAAGCGAAGGACTTGAGCTTTGTAAGGGCGTACTTGAGCAGGTCTCGTGTGGAACAGAAAGCTACAGATACAAATCTGCATTATTCAATTCAGATGATAACATAAAATAGTTCTCTCTGTTTTCTTTATCTCAGTCAATCTCTTTCTCCGTCTTTACAGGGTTGAGACAGATCAGGAAATCCTTTGTAATCTCCTGCTATCTCCTTAATCTGCTGTTCTCTGAATACAAACGACAGTTTCATGCATCTGTCTGAGTGTGTGTGTTTGTGTGCGTGTGTGTGTGTTTATTGTTTATTGGGATCTGCATTAGTTGCAGCCTTAGCAACAATTCTACACACATACACAATATATACAGACACACATTCATGTACATTATATCTATACACTC
Source organism: Eupleurogrammus muticus (assembly GCA_036785175.1). NCBI lineage: Eukaryota > Metazoa > Chordata > Actinopteri > Scombriformes > Trichiuridae > Eupleurogrammus > Eupleurogrammus muticus. The sequence continues at coordinate 20,571,124 of JAYKQN010000006.1, read as the reverse complement.
CTATACAAACAAAATAAAATCCCTGCAATTAAAAGTAACCTGTTTACAGCTAAAACACAATAGTGTGTGTGCAATGTGTACTGTGGTCGGGAGAAAATCTGAATTTCTCCAATTATACTTTATGAATAAAACACTTTCTGGATAGAGCACATTACAGAACAGTAGCTACAGCGCGAAAGAGAACATGAGAAGTTCAGAGTAGAGACAGGAAAGACGTGCTGGATCAGAATCCTAGAGGAATTAAAAAAAAACGATTGGCAACTTACATGTGAAATAAAGTTTCCACCCAGAGCTGGAGGACAAACATCCTTCTGTTACAGAGCAAAAACCTCAAGAAAGCACCAAAGCTTCCACTTACTGTAGAAATAAAAGGACAAAGCTGTTTTCTAAGTCTGATCCCAAGATTCACGTCCCCACCGAAACTGAAGAATCTATGCTGCTTATTAAATTGGGAAGAAAATTGATCAGACTCTTCTTAAGATTCATATTCTTGATTATGCTTTTTTTTATTTATTTCAGTCATACAGAAACGGAAAGAATGGAGGTATCTAAGGATTTAACAAAATCGGTCTGTCTCTTTAATTCTAAGTGTGTAGACCTGAGCTGCAACGAGCTGACTGACATCAACCTGCCAGAGTCGCTTCCTCAGAAGCTTCAGGAACTGGATCTCACAGGAAATCCCCGCCTCAACCTGGACCACAAGAGCCTGGAGCTCCTCAAGTAGGAGCCTGAAATAATATGTGCTATTAATCTCCGAGGAGAACATTTGACTGGTGAAATCAACTCTTGTCTCTTCTCCTCCACCCCGCAGTAATATTCGGTGTTTCAGGGTGGATCCGTCCCCGTCTGCTCCGTGCGTGAGCGAGAGTCACGGTGCTCCCGCCGTCTGGAGTCACGGCTACACAGAAGCTTCTGGAGTCAAAAACAAGTCAGTCCTCTCCTCATCTGGCTCTGGTTCTTTCTACTTCATTGCATTTTTATTTGGATTCACTAAAAAGTAGTAACACCTTTCATTGATCTGAACGCAGTAAAATAATAAACTTAATGAGTGAGTTTTTCAATGCAATGTTGAAAAAGTGCCAGCTCAGTTGATCTGATTCCAGCTCAATAGTGAACACTTGATCTTTGTTCAGCAGGTCGGGGAGTGTTTGTGCTGACAGATCTAACTGGTGTCAATAAAACAGTTTGTTTAAAACTTCTCCAAAGGAATGTTATAGTTTTGAGCAGTGGACTTTATGCGGAATCATCCTGTATCACTTTGTCCTCCTGAAATTGTGGCATTTTAAGATCAGAAATAAACAAAAAAAAACAAATCCTATAAATGTCAATAACCAAATAACATGTAACTAAAGTCACCTAAATGTTTTCTGTTAGAGGTAGAAACACAACATTTGTCATTTAAACTGTCAAACTGTAAGGCAAACTTCCAAAATCAAAATTTTAGATTTCACATATTAATTATGGATTTTATTGTCAATCATGCCACAAAGCTACAAAACATAAAACCTACAGAGATCAGGGAACCAGTTCACTAGATTTTAAAGAAGGTTTCAAACTCATCTCTTTACTTAAGCATTAAATTACACTCTCTCTAAGCTGCATGGCTTAATGCATTCTGAGGCACTTTAAAATGATTGACCCTTTTGAAAAATTTCAGTGGTGTGTATGCACACTTTATTTTGCTCATTATTTAAAAAATGCATTTATTGAAACATTAATTCTTACTTGAGTCTATCGGGCCAGTAGCCAACCTGTGTAATAACCATTGTCACCGACTTGACAATTGTTATTTCTTTAGCTCAGCTTCCAACTTTCAGGGCTGTTAAAATGTATTATTACTTTATATATAACAATGGCAGCGGTAAAGCTACTTCTGGGGTCAGGGGAAATCTCCTGGACTTGGAGAAGCTGCAGATCTGCAGATACTGAACTAAGTAAATAAATGAAGGGCTGAACTAAAGGCAGGATGAGATAAATCATATGTACAATTCTTTAAGTTCTTCACTGGTAACGGGCTCTTGTTTGTTGCTGTCAGGCTGTGTGTGGCGGCTCTGGCCCTGGACAGTTTCTGTGGGATTCGTGAAGCCCTGTATGGTGTTTTTGATGGAGACAAGAATGTGGAGGTGCCATACCTGCTGCAGTGCACCATGGGAGACGTGCTCGCCGAGGAGCTGCACAGGGGCCAGAGGCAGGAGGACTACATGACGAACACTTTCCTCACCATGCAGAGGTAACCATCGAAAGAAGGAAACTGGCCACTCACACACACACACATGCACACACACATTCTGAAGCCAGAATTTGTGTGTTTCTCTCCTGCAGGAAGTTGGGTACAGCAGGTCAGCGGATGGGCGGCTCGGCAGCTCTATGTCACATCAGACACGACCCGGTGGCTCCTGGCGACCACGGCGGCTGCTTCACACTGAAGGCCGCCAACGTGGGCAGGTGCCAGGCGGTACTCTGCCGAGACGGAAAAGCTATGCAACTCTCCACCATCCACACTGTCAAAGAGGAGGCGGAGTATCAGAGGGTCCGGCAGCATAACGCCATCATCACCGAGGTAACGGCAAACTCTGGTCACTCATAGTTCAAATCTTCTGGTGGAGACATGGAGAGCATAAATCATTATCCTTATAATAAAAATACTAGTGCTGCATTTATTGAAATGAAATGATTAATTGTAATTGTTTTTTTCATTATTGAAGAAGTAAAATCATCAACTGCAACAAAATGACTATTTAGATCAATTAGTTGTTTGGTTCATAAAATAGTGTGAAATTTTGATCACTGTTTCCCAAAGCTGAAGGTTCAACCTGAATGTTTTTAGACAATCCTCAACCCAAAGATGATCAGTTTACTATTATAAAAGACTAAAGAAATGAGGAAAAAAAAAATCTGATTTGAGAAAGAAGAGAAAATTTGGACATTTTTTTCTTAACAAGAATAAGCAAATTGATGAATTACCTAGTTGGTGATTAATGTGATAGTCCTTAATTTATTAATTTAAAAAAAATCGTTAGATGGGTTGTATTTTTTTTATGCAAATTTCAGGTTTTGTCGGAGAAGTCAGTACATTCCGTAACTTTCTTTTTTTCTGCAGGATAATAAAGTCAGTGGTGTGACTGACACCAGGATCATGGGATACTCCTTCCTGTGCCCATCTGTGACCCCGCGGCCCCACGTCTCCACGGTGACGCTCAGCCCGCAGGACGAGTTCTTTGTCCTAGGCAGCCGGGGCCTGTGGGACATGTTGTCTCCGGGCGAGGCGGTGGAGGCCGTCAGGAATGTTCCGGACGCCTTGGCTGCCGCGAAGAAGCTGGTGACCCTGGCCCAGAGCTACGGCTGCTCCGACAGCCTCAGCGCCGTCGTCGTGCAGCTCAGCATCACAGAGGACTGCTGCTGCTTCTGCGAGCCGCCGCCACCGCCTCCCAGCCCCGGCCTCGGCACGCACGCCGGCGCTCACCCATACTCGGCGGGCGGCGACGGCATCCCGCTGCCGCCCGCCTCCTCAGGGACCGTCAGCGAGCTGAGCAGCGAGTTCAGCACGTCGGAAATGAGCAGCGAGGTGGGCTCCACAGCGTCCTCCGAAGAGCCGCCGCCCCAGACGGAGCCGATGGCGTCCCACCTGAACCTGCTGGGCCGGGCCGGTGTGTGGAGGCCCGCCTGTGGGGGCGGGAGCTTCCAGAGGCAGTTCTCTGGTGCTCTGTCCGACAACGGGCTCGACAGCGAGGATGAGGAGCCCATCGCCGGCGTCTTCTCCAACGGCAGCCGCGTGGAGGTGGAGGCCGATGTCCACTGTCTGCGTGGACGGGACTGCCCCGCACCCCAAACGCACACCCCTGCACACTCCAGCACAAGCATTCCTCCGTGTGAGGCCACGCCCCTCCCCACCCCGCCTCCCCCTGTCCCGTCCTCCCCCTGCCTCGGCGGCGAGGCTCGGTCCGGGACTTTGGGCCGCAGGGGCCGAGCCAACGGCTCCGTGGCCTGCCAGGGAAGGAGCCAGGACCTCATAGAGGAAGCGGGGGACGTCCCCGTCAGGAAGCAGGGCGGTTACTTCAACGCTCCCGCCCAGCCGGACCCCGACGACCAGCTCATCATCCCACCAGAGCTGGAGGACGAGGTCCGGCAGATCATCCAGCAGCAGCAGCAGCAGCAGCAGCAGCAGCAGCAACAACAGCAGATACAAACACACAACCAGCAAACACACACCTACCAGAAACCTGCAGACTACTTTGTCACACCTCTCTAACTTCTGTCCCCCCACCGCAGCAGCAGCTGGTGTCAGTTTCTCATCCGGTGGTTCAGAGTTCACAGAGCTTGAGGGATGTAGAACTGTGGAATCGGCTCTGCGCGGCTTCATTCCTATTCGCTTCCTCCAAAACCTCAGAGTATTCGGAACCTGCTTATGGACCAGAGAGACTGTTTTTGTTATTTACTTTCTTTTCTACTGTTAACTATGCCCCAGGAAACACAATGCAATTTTTATAACACTTTATGTTGATTAAATCATCAAACGTTTAATGTAATTGATTTGAATTGAAACCATATCTTTAATTTGAAAAAAAGGCATTTTGAATGCCTTTTATTAGACTTTTGAATTAATCCTGTTAAGTGGTACTTTGAGTTCTTCTGTTTTCCTGTCATAGCAGACATTTGCCCTGTTCATTACGGTTGTTGGCCTTACAGTTGTCGGAGTTAGTAAACTGTTTAACTAACTCCTAGGAGTTTAATACTTTAAAAGTGACCTAGTCACTGAAGCGTACTAATATTCTCTGAGAGAAAAGATGATTATTTCAAAGGCTGTTATTCCAGATTTGTGTTCTCGGGGGTGTGCAGAGTTCAGAGTGGTGCTGCAGTGGTGAGTAAATGCTGAACAGGAGGGATCCTACAGTTACTACCAGCTCAATGAATGTTCTCAGAACAGTGTTACAGACTTCTTGACAATGGCAAATCGCACAAGAGAGCTACTTTTGCTATATAATAAATTAAAGTTTTCAGATAACCGCAATGTGTTGATTGTGGATTTTTTTGGTGAGTTGATGAGGTGGGGAACTCATGAGTGTGTTTTTCTTCTTTCTTCAGTCAGATCTTTGAGTTTAAACGTGGAGTTTGTTTTTATATCAAATCTGCTGCAGAGGGAAAGTACCTACAAACGGGGTTTGAAAGCCAATCAAGGATTCTTATCCTTAAAAAAGATCTATTACCATGATCCATATAATAAAATGTGTAAAGAGGATCTTTAAAGGATCCGTTCATTCTGATCACAGAAGAGATCAGTTTCTTATTTCGTAACTTCATGGTTTGTGGACATTAGGAAGTCAAGTTACAGGATTTGTTAAAGGGAAAAGTTCAGTCAGAAACAAAGAGTCCACAGCTAGAATGAAGCAAAATTACTCATCTTACCTAAAAGCTTCTTAGATTATCTATTGAGTCAAATCTGCATCTGAAAGTAACTAAAACATCATAAATATAGTGGAGGACAAAATGCAATATTTACTCTAAATGTAGTAAAGTATAATGTAGCATCACATTAAAATATTCAAAGTAAAAGTACCTCTAAATTATACAAAAGTACAGTATTTGAGGCACTTTTCACTTCTGGAAGTGGTGAGTTGACCCTTTGAATCACAACAACAAACTCTTGTTTGTGACAGTCGGTAAACTGTTCTCTGAACGGCTAACTTTTATAATCATTACGTCACTCTGGAGAGTTTCTTTTGTCGGTGATTGAACAGGCCAACGGTTACATCACTGGACTGTGCTCTTGTGTATGTGTGGTCCATTGTGTGACAGTGGCGAGGCGACACACAGCAGTGATGTCATGATTGGCAGGAAGCCTCGGACGGAGCTGGATGGACGTCTGCTGCCCCCTGTAGGTAATACAGTCTCCGACCATGTCACATTGATGGAGGTTTATTTAAGAAGGATTTGCAGTTATCGAAATGTTTCATTATAAAGCCAAGCTTGAATATAAAAACATTAAATCATTCTGATATACACGTTTTAAACAATAGAATCCCTGTGTACACAACCATAACATCAAATATACAAACGGTTCACATTAAAATTAACTAAAAAAAACTCAAGTTGAATGCAGACTACACAACTTCAAACATCCTGTTCCAAACCATCCCTGACTGTTAGGATTATGTAAACGTCACAAATCACCTCACATTATTCCACTTGGAAAAGTCCACAAATCATGTTTATGCTGACCATTAATGATACATTTCTAAAACAATTTCAATGGAAGTGATTGGGACCTGCCTCTGCAAAAATATTTGATAGTTTTACTGGAAGTTAAATTGTTGGTATGTTTTCCACTATTGACCCTCTTGGTTAACTAGGTCAAACTTAACTATTTAACTAATTTTTGACTAATTGATAAGTTAATTCATCAATAAATCTGTGAATCTTCAGTTTTCCACATACAATACTGCAGAATAGCCGCTTTAGGTCTAGAAGTTACAGATATGAATCTTTTAAGATGAAGTTAATTGAGCAGGAAATATGCCAAAAAATTGACTAATTGACTAAAATGCTTAGTTGTCTAAGATCAAATCAGTCAATCAATGGACTCGGAGGAGCAGCCCTGGTCCCCTGTATCACTTTTTTTTGGAAGTGCATTAAAAAAAAAACATCTATTGTGTCCAGTCTGAACAAGAGGAATCAATGGCAAGAAAAATTGGTCAAAATCTTCACAAAGGCAGCATCAAAGGCAAGGAAGTGTAAACTTCCTTTAAGTGTTTCTGTCTCAGATAAACCTGGATTAGTCAGTGGAAATAAAACCACACGGTCGTCCCTCACTCATCCCGCTCACACAGACGTGGTGTCGGCCCTCATCGGGACCCTGTGTGGCTGGGATCGGGGCTCCTGCCTCTCCGCCTGTCGGTGTTTACGCTCCTGCAGGTAGCTCCTCACCCTGCGCACTGTTTGGATGGTGACCACGGTCCCGGCGGCGTACAGGATGGCCGTGATGAGGCCGAACAGAGCCACGGCGGCGTCCGCCCCGCTCACGTCGCAGTTCATCCAGGTGTAGCCGTTGCGCGCGTACAGCCGCTCCCGGCGCTGGCACACGTCCGTGGAGTTAACGCCGATGACGAAGTGCAGGTAGAGGCCGACGGCCACCACGTACGCCACGAACGCCACCGCCTGGAACACCAGAGCGCCGACCAGGAGCTTCTGCGACATGCGGTGCGGGGGCTTGTTCCCGGCGACCACGAACAGCAGGGAGACAACCCCGAGGGTCAGGCTGAAGGGGATGCCGCCGTAGATGCCCGGCGCTCTCATCTGGCTGTACTGCATGTCCAGCTCGCGCACCTGCTGCAGCTCGGTGCCCTGCAGGTTGAAGTTAGAGTTGATGCTGATGCTGCTGAGCCCGCCCATCGCCGACAGGCCTGACGTCACCATCTGAGCCGCGATCAGGCAGATCAGGACCAGGCTGTTGGTCAGGACAGCGCAGATCAGAATGATGCCTAGTGAGCACATGACGCGTTAGGAGGAAAATATCTGGTAAAGTTGTATTTTTCAACCGAGATCCTGTTTCGCTAAACTGATTTGAGCAAAAAAAAAAAAAAAACTATACAGTGGAGCAGAATACTTTTTAGTCAGCCACCAATTGTGCAGGTTCTCCCACATAAAAAAATGAGAGAAGACTGTAGTTTTTAATCATAGGTACAACTATGAAAGAGCGAATTGGGGAAAGAACTCATGAAATCACACTGTAGGATTTTGAAGGACATTAAGCCCAAACACACCATCCAGCAAAGGAGGAGTGGCTTTATAAGAAGAGTTTCAAGAAGGTATATAACAAAGTATTGAAATGTGATATTGTGAATTCTTTTCCCCCACTGTCTTTCATGGAAGGTGGTGGAAGTTTGATGAAAATTACAGGGCCCTCTTATCTTTTTAAATGGAAGAACTGGGCACTAGGTGGCTTGCAATTGGTGGCTGACTAAATACTTTTTTGTCCCACTGTAAAATGATAATGGAGGTGGGGCAGGCATGCATCTGCCACTACTTGGGGCATAATTATTGCTTTCTAAAGCAGAAGTGAGTGGAGAAGGCTCCAAGCCCTTGAAAAGAGAGACAAAGACTCGTGAAAGAACACACAACTAAAGGTAAATGTTAAGTTGTCAAAACACACAACACACAGTCACAATATAAGAGAATTTGCTGTGAAATTTGACGTGAGCTGAAAAACCAAATGTCACATTATGAATACTGCTAGAAGAATTCTGTTTGTCTGTTGTTTCGACAGAGCATTCCTCTGTCAAACTCAGATATCAGGTGCTCAGCTTTCCAGAACACAATGCCTGAACTCACAGACCAGAGGCCTGTAAACACGAGAAAACCAGTCTGACCAGTTTTTTATTGGAGGAGGAAGCCGAGAGCTGCACTTTAGAGTGAAACCAAAGTCCACGCTGTGACGCAGCACTTTCTGCCTCCGGGGTTCGTCTTTCTGATCCTGTCTCACCTCGCCTGGAGCATATGTTTGTGCATTTGGAGTCCTGGTGCTCCACCCGTGGGACGTCCCGCGCATGTTGAGGGTGGTCGGGCTCTCGGGGGTAGTACGGAGGTCGAGAGGAAGTCCTGGGAGAAAGAAACACATTTATTCCTGGATATGTTGCACTGATTTACATTTTATTTTAAAGAGACACTTTTTTTCCAAATCATGTTAAAGATTTGATTTAATTTTCAGGTCAATATACTTTTTTTTTACAAGTTTAAAAATATCATTCACAAACCAAATATTATTATGACATTTTAAATATTATAGCAATGTTATATTTCAATTGAATATAGCCAATGATATCTCTAACATCAGTTGATCATAAAATTGTTAATATTTAACTAATCAGTTCATCTAAGTATTCTTGCAAGAGCTACAACTAAATAATAATTAAAAGATTTACTGTTTTTGTAGTTGAAAACATTCATAATGGTATAATCATATTGTTTTTTTCCCCACTAACATAAGCAAGTTAGTTAAATATTAAGCAAATTGTAGCTAAAACCAGTACATTTTGGGAAGTTTTGTCTTACCTAATACCTATAATAATCAATAATTAAAATTTTGCTGATTAATTTTATGTTAATTCACTAATTTGCAGATCTACTTGACATCAGATTATTAGATTAAGTAACCAGGCCAGTTGCAGCTCTAGTTTTGTGTGTGTTGCATGTCAAAGGTCGTGATTTTTCACTTATTGTTTGTCTGTGGAAAACTAAATATATATAAATTAAATATTTATTTAATTATAAATATGTATTAGTTTTTTTATATAGCCTATTTAAAAATATTTTCAGCAAACCCCATCAAAATTGTTTTTTTTTTCTGCCTGTATCTTGTATATTTTTATGATAAAAAAAATAAAGAAGACAGAGGTTGGAAGGAGTAACATTCGTTTTAAGACAAAAAGAGAAAGTACAAGAATCTGTTCCTAATGTAGCTCAGACTTTCCAGTGGGGCCTGAATGGAGCCTTCATGAGTAGCTGTGGTAACACCTGTGTTTACCTGTGCTTTCACATCAATATTACTGCTGTTAATAAAGGACTGTTGGGTGGACTGAAGTATAGTTAGACCACACTGAACTCACCTGTCGGGTGACGACACCCGTCTGTCATCATCTCGGTACTGCCGGTGGTCGCCGTTCCTCTCCCGGTGTCCCCGGTTGTTTGAACGGGGCGGCTGGCTCATACCTGCAGCCTGAGAGAGAGAGAGAGGTTTAAAACCAGAAACAGACGACATACATTACAGAAACTAATGTATAAGGAGGCATTTTAATGTCTACTATATGGTGAAAAGTGAGATTTTAATATGTTTTCTATTATAGGATGGTCCAGGCAATATATATAAATACTGTCCCATGTTTCAAAACGCTCAGCTGTGAAGTTGTGATGTCACAACTATACATTTAATTCAGCCAATCGCAGGAGAGACTCAACATGTTCTTTCTAAACAGATGTTATTCTATATTTAGGTGTTTTTTGTCTTTAAACAACGAATACCGTATGTATCGTGTGAGTGGAATTACAATTTTATATTAAACACAAACATAAATATGTGATTGACTGATTGATATAAACAGGTGTTTCGGTTTCAGGCGTTACCGTGTTAACTGGCGACTTTCAATGGAATTGGCAACGTCGAATATAAAACTAATTTCACCTCTGCATTGTTGTGGCAGCTGTAGAAAAACCTAAATACATTACTATTCAATTGGGAAAGTTCACTTCAAAACGATGAAAGTTTTTTTTGTGTGTTTTCAACAGCCGCCGTCTCCACGACAACCACGGACACTTCCGGCTAAAAGTCAGCACTTAACACGGTCACTTTTTAAACTGAGACACCTGTTTATAACTTCAAACCTCAACCGCGGTGGCGAAGAAAAAAACAAACGCCGTTAATTTGCTGGCTAATAGTTACTCTTAAAAGCTGAGCACACAGAAAACACTAACGAAAACTTACCGCTCAGTGGATGTCGATTAAAGCGCGATAAATCCAACTATAACGACATTATTGGAGCCAAGAACCCATGGCATGTCTGTTGTGATAGATCAGGTTGAAACTGCCCCACCCTGCGAGGAGGAGGAGGAGGAGGAAGAGGAGGAGGAGCAGCAGTCACCTACAGGCACAGCAGGTATCTATCTGGAGGAGGTCTCTGTTCACAGCTGGAAAGACCTAGGATTGAATTAACTTTATTAATCCTTCACCATGGACAACACAACAAGTAGGACACACAGCAATAATGACAGCATCAGGTATAGTGATGGTCCACTACAACAATAGAAAATATAAATAATGATAATAATACAGTTTATATAACACATTTCTTAACAAGAAAACGACAAGTGAATGGTATTAGAGCTACAATAATTAGTCAATTAATCGATTAGTTGCCAACTATTACATTAATCACCAACTATTTTGATAAATCATTTAACCAAGTTAAGAAGAAAATGTCAGTTCCAGCTTCTGTAATCTGATTATTTTTGTTCTTGTTGTTGTTGTTTCTTTAATCTTCTATAATAGTAAGCTGGTGATCTTTGGGTTGTGGACTGTTGGTCTGGACATTTTAGGTTGAATCTTCAGCTTTGGTAAACCAGTGATCAACATTTTACCCCATTTCATGAACTAAACAACTAATCAATTAGTCATTTCAATAATCAGTTGTTAATAGTTGTTAGCTGCAGTCATCAATTCAGCAATAGTTGCATCAAGCTGCTCTTTTATGGAATAGAAAATAGCTTATTTATAAAATTGTTTTTTAAGAAGAGATTTTTACTATATTACAAATATCTTTACAAATGTCTCTTGGAATAAAAGATAACTAACAATGCCACAGTAACTGATACAGTATAAGCATATTCTAATCCCCAGTTTCATTAAAAATATATCTGTAGGAATAAAAGATCTCCTAAACCTTTGTGTGAACCATCTGGGGAGCAGGAATTCTTCACTTCTTCCACTTCCTACAAAAAGCTGTGCGGAGGCTGTTCATCCTGTCAGAATAATAATAAGCTTCCTCCTGGTTCTCTGCTCTATAGCGGCCTCCAGAGAACCTGTAATAGATCATTCCTTTTTTAATAAGTCAGTTGGTTTCTGTCCTCCGCCATCAAGCTGCGGTAGCAACAAACAGCATAAAATGAAGGCCAGTTTTTTTTGTTGTTGGATAAAGTTCAAGTCATTACCAGTGAGTGTGAATAAGCCGCTTTGTGTGATGTCTCTGTCAGTCCCATCTGTGGAGTCGAAGAGGCCTCTGTCTGTTGGCCTTTTAATGTGAGCAGCAGTCTGTCTGTTTGTTGCTGCGTATAGAGGAATGTGCTTCTTGCGCCTGTTGTGTTCAAGCAACAAAAAAATTCTCCCCTCCGCTATTTACTGTCACACAGGCCGACTTCTACAGTCAGGCTGATGATGGCTGGTTGTTTTCTTTTTCTTGCAGACCTGTGACTTTCATTCAGCCACCTACTGCTACAAAGATTATCCAAACTCTAATCAAGAGTACTTTACTTGAATATTTACATTTAAGCTGCTTTATAATAATTCCCTCCTCTACATAAATCAGAGATCATCAGCCATTGGTTTTATTATAGCATAGACTCTGTTTCAACTGTATATAAATAATAAAAACATATATATATATATATATATATATATATATATATATATGTATGTATGTTTTTTTTTAAGTTAAGTGCATTACGTCCAGCAAGGCTTTAACTGAATTTATACATTTGTACAGCCGTGTTACACATACATCTATTATAGGCGGAAGAATAAGTAGTTCCTACTGACTGGGATCGTTTAGTACACTTTCTTTCTACACTGTTCTTTTAATGAGGGAATACACATTTACGCCAAATAATTACAGTTTTGATATTTTAGTAGCAGAATCGACTCTCGAAGATAAATATCTGGTATTGGAAGTGTCGAGGTTTAAAGTATCGATCCGCACACTACTGGCGGTCATTTTAAAATCCGAGCCCGGCTCACCGCTGAGCCTTCGTTGCCAAGGCAACGATGATTGCGACGTACAGTTGCAGTTGGTGAAAACAACCTGCATGTACTATTCTATTAACTAACTGCTAAATTGATTTTTCCGTTTATTTAGCCTATCACTCCCTCCTGCACAAATCAACTACTGCAATCAACCCAAAAAGAAGTATTTGACTGAAATGCTGCATTCCTGGGGAATGTCTGTGTAGCAAAGCTCAACAAATCAACAAAACAAAAACAAAAAACAAATGCAGTGTTGTATAGTGTAGCTTCTTTTCAATGAGAATAATAACGTCCTTCGTTCAAATTGAACATTTATTCGAACACGCTGAAGTTTACAGGGAAAAGAAAAAGTCTATTAAAGTTACCGACAAAGTGATAGCTCACGTCCGGTTTACAAATTAAAAGCATCTGTTAAACACTGTATCGGGGTATTTGCAACTGTTACCTTAAAATAATAATTTCACATAACATCTTATTTACTGTTTATAGATATAACTATACTATTTTAATTTTACATTCCCCATATGTGTCATATGAACTACACATAACATTTGATAGTGATGATTCTGTGTGTCAGTGATATGTTTGCATACATGGCTGATACAACCATGTGGTTTTAACAATTTTTAAAAACAAGGAAAAATAAGTAAAAATTGTTAAAGGTTTAAAACATATTTAATTCCAAAAAAGCTAAATGGAAAACAGAAATTGAGACTGAATAAAACATAATTTGAGCAAGAATGTTTTTCTTTTGAAGCAGAGTTTTCATCCCTATGCCTAACCCTGACCCCTGACCCCTGACCCCTGACCGCTGACCAACACTCCCAAGGTACCTGTCAGGAACAATAAATTGAATCACTGAGTTTTATGGTCTGTTGTCCCACAAAGTGAAACATTTATGTTCAGCTCACTGTGAGTATCTGATTAAGTATGTAGCATCTATAATCTGTTTATTATAGATTTCATTTGGTAAATTCCTTTGAATAAAGTTTACAAATTAAAAAAGAAAATTCTAAGTTCTATTCATACTCTCACACTGCTGATATAAATAGTCTGTCAGGTCTCGTCGGATTAATCAACCCTGACAAACTGCTCTATTTAATCCGCCTTCCTCTGTCACACAGACCAATCAGAGCTGTTGATGTCATCCTCTCCCCTCACCCCTATCGTGTGTGTTTGTGCATGTGTGTGTGTCTTAAGCCCCATTGTGTCTGCTCGGTTACCATAGCAGCAGCAGTAAGAGGACGGAACTCATATGAAGCGTCGCTGTGCCCCTCTGAAAGCCGACCACAACTTGCTGCCCCCTGACACACACACACTGTAAGTACACACACACACACCACATAATGTGAAGATGTAAATGTGCATGCTTGGTTATTGTTGTTTTTGTCTTGGGAGCCATTAAAGTGTTTTGAATCGTTTCTGGACAACATTGAGGTCTACAGCACAGTGAAAGCAGATTTATCAGACTTTTATACACTTGTTAGTACGTTGATGGTTTGGATCCAAACATGAGATTTGTTTATTATACCCTATAATATAGAAAATCACCAGAATTATCCTGCAAACTATGAAAAACCTGACTCAAAGCATGAGACATGACAACTCATAATCAAAAATTCCTCAATTTAATCACTGACAGTTTTTTTTTTCAGAGTTTATTTCTGTCCTGCTGTGAATGTCCTGTGAATTATCCGCTTTGATATTAGAATCTGAATTTATTTTTTAAGTTTATTAGTCTGGTGGCGATGAGATTGACAGTTCTCGTGACAGCAGGTTGGGCTGCTTCATCATGCTCCACCTCGCTCTGTCACGCTCCATGTAGCCAGATCAGTGTCCACAGCGCCGTGGCTACCTCCTCCCCTGCTTACCCCAACCTGCTGGTGCAAACTCAAGCCTATCGGCACCGAGCTCCTGTCCTGAAGTGTTTTCTCTTTTTATACCCTACTGTCATTCAAACAAACCCTCAACATTAGAGATGTGAGATACCAATGATCTGTTTTCCGATCCATGACCAATTTAAATTCAGGTCAAAACGATTCTGATCCGATACTGAAACTTTGTACAAAATCTTATCATAAAGTAATAGCGTCTTAATGAATACAAGACATCAGACTATTAATTCTTATTGTTTAATTGAGAATTATCATACAAGAAAGACTACTCACAGTAGTAGTTCTACCAGTAGTAGTTCCTACCTACTGGGGATCATTTAGACAAGTGTAGTTATTCTTCACTGTGTTCCTGTTAATGATGAACTACATATTTATTCCTAATTATTAAAATATCTATGTTCTAATATAAGAATTGATCCTAGAACATAAATATCTGCTATTTACATTCATAGCTTTCTTTCTTTTTTCTTTTACAAAGTTTTCATTCGGTCATATTTGTTTATGTACTTACAAAAGTGATATTACAGAAATTTTACAGATATAACAACATAGCTTAACGTTTTTAAGGTGTGGGTTGATATTGTTTTTGAGTGTGTTTTATTGGTTGGATTTTTAAAACCTGTGACACCTGTCATAACTTCACCTGCACAGGCCCACCCATAACAACCTGTAATGTCTTTGTACAAGCTGCCTCCATGTTGATCGCAGAGTCGTTTGTTGGCAGGTTGGGGGTAAGGCTCCAGGCCAGGCCAGAAGGCAGGACCTTGCTGTCAGGACACCTGCCTGACTCACCCAACAGCAAATCAGCTGTCCGGTCGACAAGGCGACACTCGTCCACGTCGCCGAATCGGCGTCTACGATTCGAGGATGAGACGGAGATGGAGGCGGAGTCCCGTTACTTGGAGCGGCAGAGGAGGCCTGTGGAGAAGCAGGTGCTGGTCTCTAAACCCGACATGAACCTGTACGTCCATGACAGGGCAGGACTTCAGGGGCAGAGGCATGTTGTTGATAAGCAGCAGGGGGGACGCTCAACGGGGGTTGGCCAGTGTGACTCCTATAGGACAGTTTTAGGGGGCGGAGCCAACCTGGACCACGGCCTCCACATGGTCCCCCCAGATCAAAGCCACTACCAACCCTGCCACAGACTGTGGACCGAGCCAATCAAAGAGACTTACATTGGCTCGTTCATGCCGACCGATGCTAGCCCCAAACCTCAGGGAGTCCCTAACATGCAGGTGAGGAGAAGGTCCAGTCAGCTGGAGCTAAGTAGGAACCAGACCCTGCTTACGGATCCAGAGCTGCCAGTGAACCCCTACGCAGACCCCAGGGTCACTTCCACCATGAAGCAGGCCTCAGTCTTTACTCCAGCAACTTCCAGATTCACCCCCTCTTCATCTGCTTCCTGTATGACATCAGCAGTGAGGTCACAGAGCACAAGGCTCAATGGCACGATGGCAGGTCAGATTCAGGAGGACCAGAGGAGACCAGCAGGCGAGTCCTATAGAGACCACAGAAACCACAGAGACCTTGGAGGCCGCAGAGATTGTCACTCTGGGGGAGAGACAACAATCCAGACCACCTCCCCAGACACAGCAGGTGGGAATGTACTCATATTTGTACTTATGACTGTACTCGTACTCCTATCTGAACCTATACCTGTACTCTTGGCTGCAATAATGCCTGTACATTTTTTTAACAGTGAAAAGCCTAACACTGCCCACCTCAGAAAGCAGCAGCAGTGATGAACAGTGAGTTCAAACCCACACTGATCCTATAACACTCCTTTCCTCACCACATGCTCATACGACAGTATGCATCACTATGGATACCACACTTAGTTGGCACCTAATCAATTAATTGACTAATCGTTGTAGCTCTGTGATGAGTTTATTGTAAGCACCCTTCATAATTGGATGCTAAAGTTATAACAACATAATCCCATTCATGACTAGATTACACACATTTAAAAATATGTTTTAGAAAATCGGTTATTGATCTATTATTGATCTGTTTGTGGTCAGCCATTCATCAGTTATTAATCAATTTTTGGATGAGTTATTGATTGGCTGTGATCTTTTTTGTCCAGGTTTGGCAGCAGAAACAGATCATCCCGTCTGTCTCTCTGTCGTCTCTTTTCCTCCGTAACCCTGAGCCGAACTCGGACTGGCAGCCTGGACCGCCTGGACCACCTGGAGCGCCTGGACCACCTGGAGCACCTGGACCACCTGGAGCGCCTGGACCGCCTCTCCTCACAGACCAGTCCTCCAGTCCCCTGCAGTCCAGTCCAATGTGGCCCTGCACCCTCAATACTCAGGAGGTCCTCCAGCCTGCTCAGTGTGGTGAGAACAGATATCAATATGATGCTACATGTAATCTCATTTTGAAAAGACAGTCTAAACAAATCAGGTCTTCTTCTTCCTGTTCTCCTTGTTCTGTGTATGTTCCTTGTCTGTCCAGCAGGGGTCGCCCTTCTTGCAGATGAGGAAAACATCATTGATTCAGAGTTTTGTGTCAGAGAAGAAGAAGAAGCAGAGATCTTATTCGGCTGATCAATTACCTGATCGATCATCTGATGAGTCAGCTGACTACAGACCTGAGAGGTATTCTATCAAACTAGATAAAGGCAAAGCCTGATTTCACTAAGCCTTGCTTATGTGTGTGAGAGTTCCATTCCATGAATGTGGCTTAGGTCCCTGGTGGTTAGTAACCATGGCAATTTATGCCTCAGGATTAGCTTGGTGGACTAAATTATCTGTCAAGCTGTCATTCAATGGATGTGGAACAGGTGGAAATAGACAAATGTTTTTATATGTTCACATCACTTTTGTCATGATCAGAGAACTGTGAGGGACAGCATTTATAATTTAATAATAATATTCAAAAGTAAAAGTAATTTATTTATTTTTCCACCCATGTTTTCTAAGTTGTGAAGCCAAAAATAAAGTAAATAAATAAATGGAAAACTACCTTCTGATATGTTTGAATGCTTAAATATAAACATACTAACTGCCCTTTTTTCCTTCATCTCCAATTGCTACTTCTTAATGGGTTAAGTTTACTTAATTATACAATGTTAGTTAATATAACATATCAACAATAAAGGTTAATTGTAAGATGTTGGTAAATGGAATAGACTCTAAGGAAACTGTTCTGTTCTGTTCATCTACACCATAGTTTTTACATGTATCCAATATCTACAGATATGTGTGGATGATATTCGTGTTTGCTTGTGTTTTCCCAGCTTTCTGTTTCCACTCTGGTTTAAACGCTAAACACGTGATTAAGGATTTAGCTGCATAATTGTGCATTTTCTATTTATTTTATTTTTTTATATACTAATAAATGTTCTACCAAAAGCCCACTTGTACGAGAATCATTATGTCTTCATTCATAATAAGACTTTATTGACTGTTGTCTTGTATCACAGTCATGTGCAGATATATTTTATTTACTTGACATGTTCTGCAAACATGTAATTGATCAACTGAAATGTACAAGGTGCTTCTCCTACATGTGTGTGACAGAAGAGAACAGTCAATAAACATTGAAAAGCCTGTTTATTTCCCTTTTAAAGGGCTCCATTTATGAGAATCATGCATTTGTGGGATCAACAGGAGCAGCACAATTCTGTCAGTAACAAAGATTTGTTACTGACAGCCTCCTCATGCTGTGGGACGGCGTTCTGATCCAGGGCTTTGTTGGTCTCATCAACAACAGACTGATCCTAGATGTGTTGAGGTTAGGATTGTTGCAGCAGTGGCATCATTTCAGTTTAAGACAAGAAACAACCCCTTCAACAGGGGGGCTGGGTTAGAAAGAGTTGAGCATTGTAAATTTAAATGTTAATTGTGCAATTTAGGAGCAGAAGGAGAAAAATCTATAGTAAACTGCATAATATTAGCCTAATAACCATCTAAATTTACTTTTAAAGGTATATTTTAACACTGTAAACATGTGAGTGACCAAATATGTGAAATATCTGTCTTATCAGAACAATAAAAAAGTCTCAATAACCTCAAACTAAATAAGCTTCAGTTGTCCTGACCTGTTATTTTTAATATTACTGAGTATTTATGAGTCCACTTGGAGGTATGGCCTTTTGATTTCTAGATCTTTGGAGAAAATCCTTAAACTCGGGTTTAACATCCAGAAACTTTAACTTCTAATTCAAAGATCAGTCTCTTTCCTTTTCTCCGTCAGTTTATTGCAGGTACAAACTTCAGATAACTCAGCTGTAGACGAAACAAAAACAAGGACAGACTTATGTTTTCACCAAACTCGTCGTCATTCACCAATCATTAATAGTGTAACAACTAACTGGCCATTTGCCAATTAATAATACAGTTTGACATACAACTAAAAGCTGTACAAAATACAATGGTGGTATCAGTAACGTGTTATTCATGAGCAGCAGATGAACGATTAATGAATAGTTACTCAACTATAAAGTCATGGAGGAGAAAGTCATTGTCTTCATTTACAACTATAAACTGTTCATTATGTGTCATATGTTACATGAGGTTTCAGTAACTAGTATTATTGTAGTTTTTTTGGTTTTAAGGGCTCCACCTTGCTTTTGTTTTGAAATAAAGCTGTGAGAGGAAACAGGTGGATTATATATTCAAAACAGTCATATCATATATTTCTAGTTTCAGGACAAACTTTCTGGTAAAAAGAGAACTGTTCGTCCTTTAAGAAAACCCCATCTTAAAGATGGAATCTGACCTTTTTTTCTGGAAGCCACCCTGAATTCTTTAGTGAAATGAGTTGGAGAAGGACGTATGGACGTATGATACGTTAGTGTTAATACTCAGAACACTACATGTCAGTCTGTGTTCAGTGATTGTTTCATCAGTAAGAGTTCTGAACGCAGTGGTTTGATTTCATTAAAAAAAGTACAGGAATATTTCTTCACTGTAACCAACATTTCATCACCTGCAAACATCGACACAGGTGCAAGCTCGCCGCCACGCGTAGAGTAAACAACCCCATCGAAACTGATGATGTGGGATGATGTGATCGGCTGCTGCTTCTAACCAGCTTACCTGTTATCTGGATTTAAATAGTCCCAAAACTACCCGTGTCACAACTCAGGCTGCACTTCCTGCAGCTGCATCACATTAAAAGCCTTCCAGAAGTTCCCTGGAGAAAGGCTTTTAATGTGAAACAGCCAGAGGAAGTGTGTGATTTTCATTTCAATAACAGCTCAACAGCAGCACTGATCAATAAACTGCGGAATCTGCAGATTGATATAGGAAACAGAAAAAAACTAAATAAAACATTACAGGAAATAAAACTAAAAAAAACATAATAGGAAGCATAAAATAAAACATTACAGCAAACACAACTGAATAAACATAATAGGTAATAAAATGTCACAGGGAACAGAAAACAGAGTAAAACCTTACAGGAAACAAAAGGAAATAAAAGTAACACTGCATCGGGGATTAAATCGATCACTTACAACAAAAAACATCAGCAGGAAGTTTTAGTGTTATTCTATTATTTTAGGTAGGTTCAGGAGAGTCCAGGAGCATCAGGGCTAACAGCTACGGCTCCAGATGTTCCTGCTGACAGCAGCTGGAGGAGGTCGATGGGGGGGAGGATGTGGGTCGAGGGGTGAAGACAAGAAGCACAAAGCACGGTCCAGCAGAGTCCAGGTAGACACGGGATTAAGACAGAAGCTCTGTGCTGAGGGGAGGGGGGGGAATCAGAGGATGAAGAAGAGGAGGATGACCACGAAGAGGATAGCGAGCAACACGCCGATGGCGCACCACTGCCGACGGTCTGTAGACAAACAGAGCACAAACATCGCCTTCAATAACTGAAACTGGTAACTATAATTACAACTGAATCTTGACTATATAATGAAATAGATCACAAACAAATTATGACTATGACTGTTAACTACCTAAATAATTTTTTTTGTTAACTATATACACCATAAAAATAGATAAACAATAACTGTTTACCAACTATAACTGAAAGATTAGGGTTAGAGGTAGTGGGGTTTGAGCTACCCTGGTTTGTCGATCCAGATGTGTGGTTCTGGTCTTTAACAACAGGTGACAAAGTGAAGCACACATCCAGACTGAAAACTGATTCAGCAGAAACTTCTTCATAACTCATTATAATAGTTCTACACTTTTCTTTCTGCTGTCAGCAGAGACAATGATGTGAAAATGACGTGACTATTACCACTGGTCATGTGGGACACTTTAGCCAGTTTCTTCATGACGTTGTCCAGTCTCGACTGAGTGTGGTCCATCTCGTGGCTGAAGTCGTCCAGCATCCTACAGGAAAACACAGCTTAATACGGATCAACCAAGACCCTGTTGTGCCTGACAATGTCCCCACAAACCAAAGTCCTGCTTACACAGCCTGTTCGTCCAGCTCCATGCCGATCCTCTCCGACATGTTCTTCAGGACCCCGATGGTCCCCGACACCAGCTCCAGTTGCTCGTCCTGCTGCTCCGCCATCAGCTGTCACACACACACACAAACGTTTTCAGTTTCCCTTTTGTAACGTCCATGTCGAACATGTCGCCATGCTGACGTCCTGACCCATCTTCCAGCTCTGTGATTGGCTGTTATTGGTCAGGTGCTCCTGTACCTGCTGCTGAGTCTGCTGCTCCTCTATGAACTGGGAGTTGGCGTTCTGCAGCTGGCTGTCCAGGCGGCTGTATTTATCTGGACTCGGCTGCCAGATAGGACCCTGGTTCCCGAGCAGAGCCTGATAAAAATTAAACAGGAGAAACCCAATTCAGTATTGTACATCAATAGCAGCTCTACATTCAGAGACAGCTGCCGCACAGACCTGGATTACACTCATCCAGTGTTTCCATTACACTATTCAGGCCAAGGCAAGAAGTTTTTTATGTTCATAAGGACATACTCTTCATCCCCTCTGATTGCATAGGAAACTCAAACTCTGATCACTGCTTATTCAGAATCAATGAAACAGGATTCCTTCCAACCACCGTAAACTGGGTGTGTATGACTTTATTGACAAAAGAGCAATATCTGTTATTCTATATTGATGCATTCAAATTTAAAATATTTACTCACTGAACAATATTTATTTATTTAAGGAGCAGGTTAAGTTTTTTTCCTGCCTTACAAACCATTTACAAAGCAAAACTACTATACTTTATCCACTGAAACCTGGAAGATCAAGTGGGCTGGATTTAGCAGGCTGTTTCTGGCCCCGGGCCGCATGTTTGAAACCCCTGGTATAGACCTATCTATCTGTTTAAAATCGACTACAAAACATTAGCCATACAACTGGTCCCGTCATTTTGAGGGCAATATGCCAGGTATCGGCTGTTTGTTTACCATAACGTATTCTGCTTGCCAAACTGCGCCAGAATGTCCACAGAGTAGCATGAGACTATTTCTATGAGACATCGGGGGATTTGGATGTTAAAATGAATGACAGTCCACACAGTTTTCTGTTGTACATACATTTGATGAACAAGGGCTAAAAAGCTCCTAACTTAGCCACAACTATTCTAGTAAGGAAAAGCCCTATATCATGCAAATAGCCACTTTCGTGGCTTTCTTCATGCTTGATAAGGTCTAGGGATTATAAAGGGGAAACAGGCCTGTGTCAACTGTCACACTCACTTTCTTTTGGCATCTAAAGTTAGAAACCTACAAAAGTGACATACACAAGACACTCCAAAATAAAAGAATTGTGGCAACAACAAACACTGCAAATCCTACCTCTTGATATTAATATAGGAGACCAGTGGCTTATGTGTATTTTTATGTTTAAATACTGTCTGGCCATCGTAAAGTCCTGCAGCCTCCTGCCGAGACAACAGCTGCATCTTTATTTTATTGCTCATAATGGGCGTAAACTACTTCTCAGCATGTTAATCATGTTGACATGAACATGCGTGTTACCAACTGTGTGTGAACTTACCTGTTTGGTCTTTCTGTCCACTGAGGCAACAGCTGGACCTGACATCTGCTCTTTCATTTCCTGCCAGAGAAAAAAGGTCAGTGAGCAGCCAATGACATTAAATGACTCAAATAATATGTTTTTGCTGCATCATTGTGTAGAGGATGATGCTCATGCTGTTTATTCATTATATATAATGGTAATATGGAACTCAGACACATCTAATGTACTCACAGTCAGAATTTAAATATTAAAATTATTTTTAAACCATTGGCAAAACCCTTGGCTTTATTATATTTGGTCAAAAGTTTTCTGTAAGGTAACATTTGTATGGGCTCAGTGAGGTTCCTTTTCATCGGGCCCAGGTTCCCTGGAGGTGAGCAGACCTAGACCTGGACCTGTGTACCTTCACGGTGAGCCTGGTGCTGGTGATGAAGGCCTTCCTCTTTGACAGCTCTGCTGCATCCAGGTTGAACTTCTTTGGGTTGGACTCCACAATGCTTTCACTGACAGTTAAAAAAAACACTGTTCTTCAAATGCTCACATTTAAGTCACTACAAACATATCATGGGATGTCATGTGACCCGATTCGTTAGTCAGGTGACTTCAGCTCTGTGTTTAAAGGATATTGATGGTCTCGTCCAAATCCTCCAGATCCCACTCGATGGAGCGCAGGCTGTTCCTTAGCTCATTGGTCGTCCAGTCCATTTCCTCCTTGGAGGCACCGCCACCATCCTGCAGCAACTCTCTCCATCTGTGATGGAGGCTCTGTGCTGCATTCACTGCCTTCTGTACCTCACTGTTGACAGAGATCAAGACTCTGAGCTGCATTCCTGGCCTTCTATACCTCACTGTTAATAAACAAGCCGCTGTGCTGCATTCATGGCCTTCTATGCCCGGATATTAATAAATAAGACACTGTGCTACGTTCACTGCCTTCTATACCTCACCTAATAAATAAGATACTGTGCTAGGTTCACTGCTTTTTGTATCTCACAGTTTATAAATAAGACACCAAATTGTGTTCACTGCCTTCTGTACCTCACTGCTAATAAACAAGACTGAGCTGCATTCATTGTCTTCTATGTTCCACGATTAATAAAAAATACTGTTCACAGCCTTCTATACCTCACTGTTAATAAATAAGACACTATGCTGCATTCATTGCCACTGTTATCAAACAACAAGACAGTTGTTGAGTTCACTGCTGTCTGTACCTCACTGTTAAAAAAATAAGACACTGTGCTGCGTCCACTGCCGTCTGTACCTCACTGTTAATAAACAAGACTGAGCTGCATTCACTGGCTTCTGTGTCTCAATGTTAATAAATAAGACATGGTGCTGTGTTCACTGCCATCTGTGCCTCACTGCTATTAAAATAAACTGAGATGCATTCACTGCCGTCTGTATCTTTACTGTTAAATAAAAAAAATACTGCGCTGCGTTCAATGCCTTCTGTACCTCGTTGGTATTATTACACTGTTCTGTGTTCACTGCTTTCTGTACCTCACTGTTAATAAATAAAACTGAGCTGCGTTCACAGCATCTGTATCTTTACTGTTAATAAACAAGATACTTTGCTGCGTTCCTTGCCTTCTGTGCCTCAGTTTTAATATTACACTGTGCTGTGTTCACTGCCTTCTGTACCTCACTGTTAATAAATACAACTGCGCTGCGTTCACTGCCTTCTGTATCTTTACCGTTTATAAATAACACTGTGTTGCGTTCACTACCGTCTGTACCTCACTGTTAATAAATACAACTGAGCTGCGTTCACTGGCTTCTGTACCTCACTGTTAAGGAATACCACTCTGAGTTGCGTTCACTGCCTTCTGTACCTCATTGTTAATAAACAAAACTGGGCTGCGTTCACTGCCTTCTGTCTGTAAACGGCGATGCCAGTGTTGTAGTATTAAGACAAACTGGGGCTAACGTTAGCTTAGCTTTGTGTGGTTCTCACCCTTTGACTACGAAGAACGGGTCTTCCATGGACATGTTGCCGGCTTCAGTCCATCACAGACCAGCGTCTCCGGTTCGCGTTCGCGGTCTCAGACCGTCTGTTAGGGTCCGTTAGTCCTCCACACTTCTCCTTTGTTTACATGCATCAGCGGCTCTGCAGCGGAAATGATCCCAGCCCGTGACATCATCGGTACACGTGGCTCGGCTTTTTCATCAAAAACTTTATTTACAATTTAGTGCGTTAACAGTTATCATACAAGACAACTAAACTAAGCAGTGGAAAACAACTTAATTTGAAACATCAGACATGTTGCAGATTTAGTAATAATATTAATAGGAGAATAGACAACAACACTGATATGACTTAGACACGCACATCATTGAGGAAAACTCTCTTAAAAGCTTTAGCGGGGAACAGAGTAGGAAAATAGGAAGAAACTTCGGGAAGAGCAACAAGATGAGAAAGATCCTCTTCCAGACGACAGACTTAGAATAGACTTAGTGTGTATAGAATAGAATACACGCATTTAAACAGAAAACAGCGCACAAAAGAAATTACAGAATGCATGGTTAAACAGGATAATTATAAAGATTTATAGAAGGAAGGGCGAAAATCATGTAATGTAGTCTGCAGGATGAGAAAACGCAAGACAGGACACCGGGAAAGATAATAGGGTTCGTTTGTTTTATTTTGAAGGCTCTACGTAACTTCATCCGGTAAGTGGCGGTATCTATGGTAACGCCCCTGTAAGCCCTTAAATACACCAAGTAAACCTAGGGCAACGAAAACACTACTTGTTACTGGCAGGAGGCAGATGTTCTGTTGTGTTTTGTGTTCTCTAAAGATAGTTTTTTTTCCCTCGCGTACCAGTCGATGGCGGTAATGCAAATCGAAGTCTGTTTGCCAACCGACAAATAAACCCACAGAAGAAGAAGAATCAGCTGAAACAACGCGAGACTTCCTCCGCAAGATTTGTTTCCTTTGTGTGAAGCGGAGACCAGCTAAGAGCTAATCTGCTGTTTAAAAAAACTGCTTGTTAATTTAATATCAGCACAACATCCGTCCGGGTCTGAGAGTCGGTGAGCCTTCGCCAAGTCCAGGTGAGTAGTCAAAGGGTTACTACGAACAGTTACTATGAATTCTGGCGGTCCATCCGAAGCGGGGACGTTCCTCCCGCCGTTAGCTGCTAGCTCGGTGCGTGCGGTGGTGACACGCGGCTAACGCCGTTAGCTCCGTTTCATTACCGCCACGATACAACAGTACACTAACCTGAGCACTACACTAAAAAACTCACTTGTCTGAATTCGCATGAGGTAGTTGGACTCCTGTGGATTGTCCACAAAATCCAGGAGAGACTTCCGGTCACTATGCTAACGGCTATTTGTGCTAATGGATACCTGTGCTAACGGCTGTTTGTGTTTGAAGTCGTTATGGTGTTTTGATGAAATAATTCTATGGTTAACAAACCAGAAACATAAGATGAGCCGGGTGTGTGTATTTTTTGTAAATGTCCCCACGTGCTCCCGACCTAATATTTCGAAGTCAGACATTTTTTCTTCATCCTAATATGCCGCTTGCCCTAACAACAAAAGGCAGAATTAACCCGCGCTGTCAGAGTGAGAAACACGTGTGTGAAGACTCGTTCAAGATGAGATGCGCCTCGTCTGTAAAGACAACGAAATGTAGTGAAGTCGGACATTGTCCAGCTGCCTTCAATGTAGAATACAGGAAGTCGCAGATTAATTCACATCCTGTTTGATTCGGACGTAGTCTGCTTGTAGTTTGAGGACGGATAGTTTAGGTTCGGTTATATATATATATATATATATATATATATATATATATATATATATATATATATATATATATATATATATATATATATATATATATATATAAAAATGTATATTAAATAATGAACACAAGCTAGAAATGATGAAAAGTGGATAAAGAAAGACAGTGGATAAAGAAAGTGGATAAAGAAAGACAACCTGTAAAAGAAAACGATCATTTAATATACATATTCAATTAAATCCTTTGATCCGAAAAGGTCTAGGAGGACAAATTTATTAAATCACACTCTTTCTCCATGAAATATTAATAAACAATTTTTTGCCCTCTACTTACATTACTGGCATCTTATCTCTATATAAATAGATGAATAGTAATTCAAGAGGAAGAACAATAACAAATATATTTTTGTTACAGTTTAGTAAATTGAACTTATGACTTAATAGTTCAACGTGCATAGAGTAACATGGAGAGGAAAAAGCAGATAAAGGTTTTTTATAATACTTACATATTTATTTATTGATCGATTTTGTAGGATGTGTGTGTCATTGTATGGTTTGTTCTTGTCTGCCGTGTAGAGCTGTGATTTCTGGTTTTGATGTTTTTAATAACATTTCTTATTACCTACACAAAATATGTTAAACAGATGAAACCTTCACAACAGGAGATTGATATAATCTGAGATTAAATATTCCAATTTTCAAGAGAAGAAGATACAGGAGCCAATCAGATCAGGGGAAAGCAGGAATTTCCCATCATGCACTATGATGCCTGGGTCTTGCAGTTGGTGGAGAGCAACTTTCGCGCCTGCATCTAAAAACTGCAGCCGCCTTGATCTTGTGGTGCCTGCACGAGGTCAGAGCCAGTTGGGCTCAATCAGACACAAAGCAAATCAGCATATTGTGCGGTGATCACTGGTGATCGATTCTGCACAAGCCTGGCAAATATCGAACAAGCCTAGAGACACGTGTCACATTTCGTGTCATGGTTACTTGGGTCATTGTAGTGAAAGGTTACTGATGAGCCTTCAGCAAGAAGTGACCATTGATTGTTATAGCTATTGACAGTCAGCTGATTGCTGTTTTTCCTTCAGACGCAGTAAACCAGCTGACTGTTTCCATGGCACTCAGACGAGGACACATCAGATACCTGAAGGTGAGGAAACCAGGACCTTCCTGTGACATGTGTTGTAACGTTTGTATAACACGTGTGCATGTGACATGTGTTGTATGTAAGGTGTATTGTCTATAACTTGTATGATTATGACATGTGCATGTAAATTGTAGTGATGGGTAGGTGAGGTGTCATGAAGCGTTTTGACATTGCCAAACTATTGATACTGTGTCACTAAATACTGACGCCTATTGGACGTTAACAATCCCCACAGGCAACAGAGTTCATAGACTCAACTGACAGATTTGATGACATAGTATTACAATAATATAATTGAATTCATTGTATTTTATATTGTATTATTTTTTGTTTGTTTTTTACAAATTTTTATTACAATTTTTTTCCCCCAAAAGTTTTGACACTTCTCCAGCTGAAAACATCTGCTCACACAGCACAGATGGGGCTGGAATGCAGACAATTTGTAAGGAAGGCTGGAAGCGGTTTGGATAGATTTCCTTGTTGTCCCAGTATCCTCATAGGATCCTGGGACCTGGCAATTTTGCCCTCTGCCAGGTATAAGCTGTGGCACTTTGGTACCACTAGAGATGATGTTGAGGTGTTGTCGAAGGTTTTCTTAAAAACATCAAATTGGCTTTTTGGTACAAGATTTCCAAATGGCAACAAACAAATAATGCGGAATAACACGCCTGAAGTACGTGCAGACAGCGGTTGTGAAGATGGTCCTGACAGGGGCTTACATGTGCGTCTGATTAGAAATCTGACTGGATTCCACTGACCTCATTGCACTGAGGAGGAGGAATGGTGGAATCGGGGGATTTTTAAACCTTGCATCTAGAAGTGTTGATTTAATCACTCCACACTGGAAGCATTGTCTGTGACTCAATACGTCAGGTGTCATATAGGTGTATGGCTGCCTGTGTATGTGTGATCGTTGACCCTGACACTTGCCTGTCTTCGGACAACTCCGCCGTAGCTTGATAGAAGTGTTTCTCATATGATGGTATACTCATCAGCTGTAAGTGGAGTCAAATCTGTTTTTAGAGATGCCAGAGATACCCACACTGGTTTCCCCTTCATCATGCCGCCTTGACAGCACATCATATGTGCTGTTCCAGCATGCTGGCGCCTTATTGAAAAGTTTCAGGGTTGGTCTTCCCACCCGTTGCTGTGCTAGGGGCAAGCCTTTACTTGGCTGTAGTGCTTAATCTGAAAAATGCAGCAATGTGCCTAGTTTGTGTCTGATCATTGTACGTGTAAGGGTCTGATCACATCATTTCCCGACTAATAAACTATGTGAACGCAAAGGTAATGCCGAATTTGGTTTGCTGGGTTTGGAGCTGTCTAGTAGATGCACTAATGTTCAGCGCTGCATCAGTAACAAGGCCCTTTATTTTATTGGTTATGGACCAGTGTGCTATCTTGCCTCTTTTGGCTTGGGCCAATATGTCACCAGTTTAACTTGGTTGAAAGTATTACACTCCAAACACACATGTACACAACTGTGAATTTCCATTAATGTAGTGACCGGTAAGAACAAAGTAGGCCTCCATGTTCACAAATGTCCACATGTCAGCTGTTACACTCACTGCCACAGTTTTATGTACTTTAATTTTAATTAATTAATTTTTGATTCCTGGAACCTTGATGGTTAAATGAGTTAAATAATAATTTAATAGCAATCAATTATTAATAAAGCAACTGTGACTAAATTGTAGAATGGCAGCCTACTTGAGTGTTTCCCTGGGTCTAAACTCCATTCTCATGCCTGGTCCTGTAAAGCATCAGCATTGAGGAGGCGGGTTTTGTTAAATAAAAAGGTTATATTATGATTAGTAAACTCACTTTAAAATAAATTTGAATTCGGATAGATTGAGTGGAAACTCTGAGAAGAACATTGATAAAACAACAGGTAAAACAAAACATACCATATTTAACGAAATGAGATCAAAATGGTCCCACACAGCAGTAACCTTGTATCTTGAAGCTGCTCCATCATTTTTGATGGATTTTACAATAACTGCAAAACATCATAGATTCTTGTTGCAGATGCATCCCGTTGACAGATGCAATTACTTATGATCACAGATTTGGTGTGTCAGGTCAACAGTTCCTGTATTGGTCATGTGACTTTCTTGAAGCCTCATGCACTGACATGGGGTTTTGTTTTATAACGGTGTGTGTATATATAATGCTTGGTTAAGTGTTGGTGTGTTGTATGTAATGCTTTTATATCTTGTGTGTTTCAGGTGTGTGAAGTTCAGGCATCTCAGAGTGACGTCAGAGACGGCCAGCACACGACTAAAGGAGCCTCCACTGGAAAGGTAAGCGCTGCCGTCTAATTGGTCAAAGCTTTGTGTATATTATATAGTAGCTGCGACGCTTTGTGGGAGGTGCAGATGTGTTGATGATGTCATAAAGGTGAGTGTGTGCTTACAGGAGCTGTATGATAACGGCTACAGCGAGATGATGGAGGACGACGACTCCAGGACAAACCTGATCGTGAACTACCTGCCACAGAGCATGAGCCAGGACGAGCTGCGTTCTCTGTTCAGCAGCGTTGGAGATGTGGAATCGGCCAAGCTCATCCGGGACAAAGTAGCAGGTAACTGCCCCTGCAGTACTACTACGCAGTACTACTGCACACTATCACACAATATTGTTTAGTTCTACTGCACATTGCTACACAGGACTACTACAGACTGCTACCACCCAGTGCTACAGCACAATCCTACACAGTACTACAACTTAGTACTGCTGCACACTGCTGTAGTACTACATAGTATTACTGCACAGTAATACTACAGAAAAGTACACAGCACTACTGTACAATACTACTATTTAGTACTACCATCGTTAATACTGCTACTTATTGCTGCACACTACTTCTACAAAATACTACTACACAGCAGAGTAGCATACTAGGACAGTGCCAATATGCAGTTCCACTACACAGTACCCCACCCTAAGACACAGTACTAGTACACAATACTCCACCATACTACACAGTACTACACAGGCTCTGAACCCTGCAGAGATTTAGGCCTTGATACTTCACCATCTGGATGCGAGACGAGCAACTGGACACTGGGCCTTTATAGGGGGAGGGTGCTGTACGCATGCTACCTCCTGATTGGGCGGTGAGTGCAAAGACCTTTCTTGGGTGCGGAGGCGGAGCCTCATAGTTAATCAATATCAAAGCCTGTTAGAAGGCGAAGCAGGTACATATAGAACTGGACTTCCAAATTGGGTTTACAAGTTTGTGAATGTATGTTTGGTAGATTTGTACTTGTATAACAATGATTCGGGGTAATATATATTTTACCTGTTGAAAAGCCTGTTAAAATTCTATTAACTGGCTCCTTTTATAAGGAACAGGCATTCGTTTGATGAAAAGCACAGTTGAGTATATGTTTATATATGTTTTTAAAAATAAAAAAGCCCAGAGATTTGAAGCAGGATATCTGAGAACATTATTGATCCAGGAGGACTGGTATCACAAAGCTGATTTCCCTTTTGCAAATGAAATATCCAGCCATGAGCAGTTCAGAAATAGGTGGACTAAAGATGTCATCAGAACAATGAGTGGCATGCTTCATTAAGTGTGAGATAGAACCATCAAGCCTTATGTAGAGAAAATGAGGTCCCAGTCATCGTAAACCATATAATAATGACAGAATAAGATGTAGAAACAATAGAAATATGATTGTAATATTAAAGTTTATAGTATTTGGGTGACAAAGAAATCTTTCTGAGTTTTTAAAAATGTCTGCACATAAAATCTTAAAGTAATGTGTGTGTTTCTGGTGCTGAAGCAAGGAGAAAAAAACTAAACATTTAATCTGTTGCCTTTATGCCAGGAGCCAATAAACAGCAGATTATTGATCTCATAAAGACGTTTTATCTCCAGTTCTTGTAACAGGCATCTCGTGTTATGAGCTGCAGTGAGTCAGGGTGAATTCATCACCACTGCCTGCATCACTCTGGAGATCAATAAACTCAAATCGCCTTCATGTGTTTATAGTCATGAACCATCTCTGTCTGCTAGAAGTCTGTTTAAAAAAAACAGATAGTAACAGAAACATAACAATGTATTATAGATGAATATATTGATATGTTTTATTCAACAGTTTATTTCAAACTTAGGAGTTTTGTCTATGTCAGACTCCTGTAGGAACTATGGCTTTTTTTCTGGTGTTTCTTTTTTTGGTGATCTACACCGGTAAGATGTGAATCAGCTTTGTGATACCAAGTTACTGGAGAACCTGAATCCTGCTCTGATACCAGGCTTCTAAAGAGTAAAGTTACACCTGTCATCGGCTTCCTGGCTCGTTTTAAATAAGACGAGATAAAGAGAGCGCACGACTGCTTGAACAAGCCAATGAGTAAATAAAGAACAAACACAGTCGTAAATCTGATCAACAAAATGTTGTTTTATGATTTGTATAATCAAGTCCACACAACCTACAGGAAGTTGCAGCTTCATCCCCTCCGCTCTGGTTTTTGATTAGATGATTTTTGGTTTCTCTTTGTTTTTTGTTTGTTTTTTTAATTTATTTTAAATGCAGTCTGGTGGTTTTGTTTTTAAAGGACAATTCTGTGATAAACATTTTTTTTTAGTTTTTTTTAGTCATTTTGTTAATGTGGAACATTTTAATGTTTTTGTTTTCTTGTGACTTGTTTATATCTTTAGGTTTGATGGCATCAGTCTGTGGAAGTGTTGCACAGGGAGTGGATGTCGGGGCTGGACGATGTGGGAAAATTACTCTTAAATAATAAATATTTGCAAAGTCAGATGAGAAACTGATACAAATCAAATTAATCTTTGTGGATTATTTGATGAATCCTAAATCTGACAGATCTGAATTCGGTTATAAATCCTGCCTTCTGATTTGTTTACTACCTGCAATTAATGAAGGACCAGTAACTTGGGTTATTTATATATATATATATATATATATATATATATGAACAATTGATTCTTTATTAGTCTTTAATAATTTGAGATTTATATTCTTACAATTATTCAATTATTATTGACAGAGCTACATTCTACTATCTACTAGTCTATTATCTTTTTTGCTTGAAAATAAATCTTATCTAAAGATTCACTTTGTCTACTATGTCTTCCACTGCATGTCCTTTGTCTGCTGCATTATCGCGTAAGAGCCTTTAAATCCATAAATTAACACAATTAATGGATTTTTAATTATTGGCAAATCTAATGAGCACTGTAAAAGCTGTTTATAAAATAAAGGCATAACTTCTTTGTTAAAACCTGCCGCCTCCATCACCCACACCGCATCTGGACTCGGCACTCATTCGAAACGATGTGCTAGTGTAGGGGTAGAGCACTGGCCATTAAGAACCTTGCCTTTAAGTGGCCAACCCCAATTTGAGGCCCGGTCCACTGCAGCCTCCCCCTTTTTATTTTCCTGTCTGTGTATATTAAAGGCATCAATGCCACAAAAGATTGATGGGGGTTGGTAGTTGTAAAGCACGATAAACTAAATATTAAGCACCATCCAGCCCCAGACAAACCATTTGACTTTCATTTAATTGAGTTTAATAAGGTTGTACCAATGTTTTAAATGCTGTTTTCACCTGTTTTATTTTCCTTTTAATTAAATCTGTAATGATGAATGTACGGAGATGAAGACTCAGTAGTTCTGATCCAGACCAGAAAGCTTTGATGACATTTGAGTTTCAGTGCTGAATGTTTGCTCAGAGTGAGCGCTTGCTCAAAGTGCTGCTGCAGTGATCTGAGATTGGCTATTGGAGGTGTCACTCTGAGGAGCCATTCAGTTCCTAATGACGTTTTCTGTTTTTTTTTCAGGAAAAAATCTGTTTCAATGTCACTGCAGTTTTTCTAAAACTTTAAAAGTTTTCTTTCTCTGTTTTCAGTTTGTGATTCTGTGTGTTTGTATCTCCAGAATGTGTGGCGGCTGTAACACACAGTTATTTTGTTCTTTTATTTTGTTGTTTTCCTTTTGTGTTTCTCTAGGCCACAGTTTAGGTTACGGCTTTGTTAACTTTGTTAACCCTAATGATGCAGAGAGGGCTATCAGTACCCTCAATGGCCTGAGGCTACAGTCTAAAACTATCAAGGTAATGTGCCAAAGGTGCTCTTTGATTTTCCTGTCTCACCTGATAGATGTGTTATGTTCTCTGGGCAGTAGGGGGCACTCTCTCCTGCTAACTGACGGATCCAGGTATTTCTCATTCTGCTGTCATTTGTTTTTTATTTCTATTTTTTTAATTCGGCACATGTCCACACTGAATCTGTGACTTTGTTCAGTTCAGTGCGACAGTCTGCCGAACCTTTATTTTACCTAATCAAGGATTTTTTTTTTTTACAAAGTGCCCAATGAGCCCGTTTTGATGCTTTTTTGTATTTTGTTTATTTTATTTGTGACAAATCTGGATAACTGTTGTTTTTTAAACATTTTTTTCATTGAATATTTCAAGAAATCTTAAAAATATTTCTGGATTTTTTTTTAACACTGAATGTAACTGTACTTTTTGTTTTTCAAATTCAGATGTTGTTTATTTTGAGTTCTGTGTGTTTGTGTGATGTGAGCTGAGACGCTTCCTGTCCTTTCCTAGGTGTCCTTCGCGCGGCCGAGCTCAGATATGATCAAAGATGCTAATCTTTACATCAGTGGGCTGCCGAGGACGCTGAGTCAGCAGGACCTGGAGGACATGTTTGCTCGTTTTGGACACATCATCAACTCTCGAGTACTGGTGGACCAGGCCTCCGGTAAACGTGTTGACCAATCACAGCCCTGCGCTTCCTGCATGTTGCCTTCTTTCCCCCTTTTAACTTGGTCTCATTGGCTGTTCAGGTCTGTCCAGGGGTGTGGCCTTCATCAGGTTTGACAAGAGGTCCGAAGCGGAAGACGCCGTCAAACACCTCAACGGGAACACGCCACCTGGAAGTTCCGAGCCGATCACGGTCAAGTTTGCGGCCAATCCTAATCAGGCTAGGAACTCTCAGATGATGTCACAGGTCTACCACGGCCAATCACGGCGCTTTGGAGGACCTGTCCATCACCAGGCCCAAAGATTCAGGTAGCCTCACCCGTTTGTTCCTGAGCTTCCTGTTTTCTGCTGTATGATCATTCATATTGTAATCAGATTACTCATCAAACCTATATAAATGAGGGTTAAATGACTATAAATACCTTGTACTCTGATTACTCATTGACCCCAGATAAACCAGGTTATATATTGGAAGGATCCTGCACATGGACTCACTGATGCCGTAGATTAAGGGTCACCAACCCTAGTCCTGGAGGACTACTGTGAGTGCAGGTTTTTGTTCCAACCAAGCAGTAACACACCTGATTCTACTAATGAAGGTCTTTAGCAAGGCTCTAATGTTTGATTAGTAGAATCAGGTGCTACTCCTTGGTTGGAACAAAAACCTGCATCCACAATAGCCCTAAAAGACCAGGGTTGGTGACCCCTGCTGTAAACAATAATAAAAGCAGAATTTTCAAGTCTGTTACAGCGGGCTGGGGTTCTGGTTCAGCAACCTTGTTGATTTGAATGACAATATCACGCCTAATTGTAGAATGTCAAAAATTTAACAAAATATACATTATAGCTGTTGTAGCCACTATGTTCAACTGCACTCAGAACTTCAGAAAATGACCTCCGAATTGGAACGCTTTTACCTCAGAAGTTTGAATTTCTGAGTCTGATCTTACCAAGATCCCAGTATTATCAAACACAGCAATAAAAGCTGGGTTGTGTGCTGCTGCTCTACCTTTTTAGAACCCGTTTTAATGTAAATCAAAAAAATTAAAAGTATCCTGTTTGAGTGTAATTTCCTGGACGTTTTATAGGATGTCTGGTCATTATAGACTATAAAATCCTAAAATCCTAACCCTATATAAAACAGTGTTTCTGGTAATCTGCTGGTTCCAGCAATGAATCATATTATTCAATATTGTTTTAACCTATTACCTGCTTCATTATCCAGATTCTCTCCAATGAGTGTTGACCACATGAGTGGAGGGGGTGGGGTCTCAGGCAGCTCATCTGCCGGTTGGTGCATCTTCATCTACAACCTGGGCCAGGACGCCGACGAGGCCATCCTGTGGCAGATGTTCGGGCCGTTCGGTGCTGTTGTCAACGTGAAAGTGATCCGAGACTTCAACACCAACAAGTGCAAAGGCTTTGGTTTTGTTACCATGACAAACTACGAGGAGGCTGCCATGGCGATCCACAGCCTGAATGGATACCGCTTGGGGGACAAAGTCCTGCAGGTGTCCTTCAAGACCAGCAAGGGACACAAGTAGAGAGGAGAGAGGGGGGTTCCTGGAGGTGGGGTGTTGTTGAACAAATTAGTCTTTTTGTTTTTTTTTTTTGTTTTTTTTTTCCATCTCCACCAGCCACAGTTTGATGTTTTTGAGCAGTTTGGGACTTTTTCTGGCATATGTTTCTGTAGGTCAGTTCCTGCATTTCCCAGCATGCCCACTTGTTTTCAGGCTGTTTGGCTAAATGTTTGCATTTCCATTTGCATCAAAGATGTGATCAGCAGGACAATTGACAGGTCATCTGATGGTTACTATTATAGCCCCATTTCCATCAACTTACTGGGTCAAAGGTCGCCCTGACATTAGTCACTGCTCAATCTGAGCTTCCATTTTATTTGGGAAATATCAAGGTCACACAGACAATGAAAAATATACACAAATCAATTATTCTTAAAGTTTAGGATTGATTGATTGATTGATTGACTGCATGTAGCAGAATCCAATACTCTGTTTGTCTCATATGTTTTAGTTTCAATATTTGTAAAAAGAAAATTACCTGGCGCATTGCGGTGATTGGCGACACTATTGGTCAGTCGGCACGCAGGAGGCGGGGCTCCAGTGTCTGATTTGAGTTCTTTTATGTGTACTTTTCTCTGTGCTGTTTTACTTTGTGTTGCAGCTTCACAGCAAAGTTGGAATAAATCTCTTAAAGAAGTCTCAATTAACGTGTTTGTGTTTTCTGAAGTCAGCTGTATGTCTGATACTGCATTTAGGAGCTCCTCAGATGCTTCGGCTTCCCGGGTTCAAAAATTCTTCTACTGATGTTAATGAGCTGTAGGTCCATGGGTAATGTTTTTATTAATCAGTGTCTAACCAACACATTGAAACTGTTTTCAGTTTCATAATAGTTCCTGAAGTGGTCAGCAGCTAATAAAACCATATTACACATTACTCGGTACATACATGTGAGCAGAGAATTTATTTGCCATGAGTTGTTTAACATGTTTCTACATATATAACATCATAGCATTAACTCTGGTTTCATGTAGCTGGCTAGCTCTTAATGTGGGTGAATCACCATGGTAACTATTTAAAAACTGGATCATCTATCCAGAGCAGGTTAACAGCTCCAACCACTAAACAGATACCAGGAAAAGTCAGTTTTACTTTATCTTTAAACATGTAAGCAATAAAACCAAATAAAAGGTAAATGAGAAAATATTAAATAAGACTAGACTAATGGTTAAAGTATCAAAAACAATAAATAAAATTTGATCTCAAATGGGCCGACCAGTAAGAACAAACACATAAATTATATATTTTGCCTTGTCTGGCCCATTTGAGATAAAATTTGCAGCTAAATTTGGCCCATGAACTAAACTGAGTGATCACTTAGACAACCATATTAAAGGCCAGTATTCAGGGCAGCCGGACATATGTCCACAGACCAGAACTAATTGAGATTTGTATGTAGACATATACAAATAAGTTAAGTTTTTAAATGTACTGTGATTTATTGAGGTCCCGTAAACGCGTCTTGCAGTAAGCTGCTGCAGTCAGTGCAAATGAGTGTGTGTGTGTATGGGATGTAGCCTCGGTGTCTTCTGTTGTCCTCATACAAACTCACCCCATGCTGTTCATGTATTGTTAAATAAAACAGTAGGTTATGGGTATCCTGGCATTTATATATTTATATGATAAATAAAGAAGATAAACATATATATATATATATATATGATATAAAAAAATTTGTTGTTTTTGTCCTTCTGTTTTTACATCCATTTTTTTTTCAGGTTTTCTTCATCCTCATTCACTTTCGGGATGCGGTTGAGCTTGTTAGACGCCCGCAGGAAAGAGTAGGAGCAGAGACAGTTGCTTAGAGAAGAGCCAGTTTCTAAAAATATGAGACGGCTGTGTTGAGAAATGAATTGAAATCTGCCCGTTGCCTTGTTTAAGGAGAAGTTGCAGCTTTACTTTTGTCAAGTAGCCACAGAACCGGTCTTCTCTTCTGTGCAACACTCATCCCTGAGGCTTATGGAGTAAAAACTGTCTCATTGTTTCTAACATGAACTGCTGAAATAACTTCTAGTAGTTAGATCATTAAGTGCATTTCAGATTTATTTTTCAGAATGTGAACGGTGAAAGGGTTAAAGTTCAGCTGATCTACAGCACTGATGGAAATAAAGCAGCAGGTCCAGTTGAAATATTAGAAACCAATTTATTCAACAGATGTTTTAATGTGTTACTGTTTGTACACATACACATTTAAACCAAGTACACTTTATTTTGAGGTGTGTAAAACGATTTTTTTTAAATCAGCATTGTAAATAAAACATTTCCATACACACACACTGCTCATAAATACTACAGGGACATATCGATCAATGAATCTGTTAATTGTACACAAACGATATCGTTTCAAAGGAAAACCAAATGTCAGGTGTGATGAATAAACATGGGGTTAGTTGTGTTTAGGCGAAGATGCTGCAGCAGCTCGTAGTTTCCTCAGCTCAGTTACACAGGGTCACGTCTTCCGAACGTTGAGAAGTGTTTCTATGGTTTGCGTTCAGAGTTGCAGTGTTGGCGACGCTGAACCGGGCTGTTAGACGATGATGGGATGACATGTGGAATGATGTGTGTTCTGGACCTAAAGTGTATTTCGTTTTTTAGTAAAAAAAAAAAAGTGGATGTCTTCCCTTCTTGTTGATTTAATATCATCAGTATCAGAGCAGGATCCAGGTTTTCTAGTAGGCGTAAGTTGGTATCACACAGCTGTTTCACTTTGATAAGATCAAAACGAACGAATCAGATCACTGGACAAAGAGTGATGAGTTAAACGGATCAATACATATTTTTACGTTTCTGTTACTACTCTGTTTTTTCAAACAGCTTCTAGCAGACAGAGATGGTTCATGACTCTAAACACATGAAGGTGATTTGAGTTTATTGATCTCCAGAGTGATGCAGGCAGTGGTGATGAATTCACCCTGACTCACTGCAGCTCATAACACGAGATGCCTGCTACAAGAACTGGAGATAAAACGTCTTTATGAGATCAATAATCTGCTGTTTATTGCCTTAAGTTTTTATGTTCAGACAATCACAGTCTGCACAAAAAGTTTCTTCATCGTCCAACTAAACAGCTTAAAATACTCCCTATAAGCCATAAAATAATACTTACATGTATTTTAAGCCTGCAATGCCTACAATGTTTCTACATCTCATTCTGTCAGATTATTTTTATTATATGGTTTACAAAGACTGGGAATTTTTTCTGTCTCAATGATGAGGCTTCATGGTTCCATCATATATTTAAGCATGTCACTCATTGTTCTGATGACGTCTTCAGTAATTAATGGCCCACGTCTTTCACATGAAATGGCTGGATATTTCATCTGCAATAAGGGAAATCAGCTTTGTGATACCAGTCCTCCTGGATCAATAATGTTCTCAGATATCCTGATTCACATCTCTCGTCTTTTAAGCTCAGCAGGTGAAAATCTTACTGGTTACACCTGGATATAAAATGTCTGAAGTGGCACACAGAGAAGATCATAAACTAATGATCGATCAGTATCAGCCGATAATCAGATCACTAATCTATAAATAAATGTGTGGGTTTACACACACAGTCCTGGCAGTGCTGGTGAGCCCAGTGCATGCTGGGATAGTTTCACATTCAAATTCCAATTCTGCATTCATCATCCAGTCCCACGCTTGAATTTCTCCAGACTCAGATTCAGATTAAATGGACGTTGAATTGACACATTATGTCCCAACGATCAGTTTCATCTATCACTGATTGATCGATTATATCACTTTTTTACCTGCGGACAAAACGGTGCTGAGATCAGTTTCCTCAATAAAGTCTCAGATGGTATTAAAACATAATTTAGAAAAAAAAATGGATTAATTGATTAATCTGTCGACAGATTAATTAATATTATAATCAGTGAATATTCATATAAGGTGCTGGGAGTCCTGAAACACATTTAATTTATTAAATCACCTATTAAATTATCAGCTTTCATTCGTTGGTTTTGTGTGAAACTTGGAAACATTCTGGAGTGAAGTGATAGAAATCAATCAAACATAGAATTTTTGGATTTGGTTGATAGATGCAGTTTCTCTGTTTGGTTGAAACTAAATATATAAATATATAACCCTATATATATATATATATATATATATATATATATATATTCACATTGTATATGTATTCACTTTCATTATAACAGACACATACATGTATTTAATTCCTTTATTCACACATTTATTTATTTTATTTTTCTGTTAGATTAGATTTATTCATATATATTTTTCTTTATCTAAAACAATGACATCAATCATTTTGTTAAATTCATTGAATTGAAATTGAAGTGATTTAATTCACTTACTTTGCTGCAGAAAGTTACACTATGAAAGAATAATATATATATATATATATATATGTCAATGCATTTCTGAGCAAATAAATAAATGTGTGATTTAATAAGGAAACAAATATACAAATGTGTAAATATGTAAATAAATACACAAATAAAGTAACATTTATATTCCCTTATAAATGTCTCATTTAATATGTTATTATTTATTTATGGTGACAAAAATAAAAAATGATGTAATCATTACATCATTTCATCTTATTCAAGGATTTAGCTATATGATTTGTATATTTAGTTTCGGCTTTTAAAGCCCTTCATATCACTGTTCAGCCTCAGACTGAAATCTCAGATGTGTGTGTGTGTCCCTGAAGGCATCATCAC
Organism: Eupleurogrammus muticus; assembly: GCA_036785175.1. Taxonomy (NCBI): domain Eukaryota; kingdom Metazoa; phylum Chordata; class Actinopteri; order Scombriformes; family Trichiuridae; genus Eupleurogrammus; species Eupleurogrammus muticus. Next base: position 20,530,909 of record JAYKQN010000006.1, on the reverse strand, counting down.
GGAGCTGAACATGAGCTGTTAAGGTCTGCAGGATGGTTCGTGATGCAGCGAGTAAGTAAATAGAAGCTGCAGGATGAGTTGTGACGCAGCGAATGTAAGTAAATAAAGTCTGCAGGATGCTTCGTGATGCAGCGACTAACTAAATAAATGAGGGAGTAAAGCGTTGAAAGAAGCTTTATGAAGTAGTAGCAGGACAAGGTCTCAGCTGTTCAGTCATCATAGGTCAGCGTCTCCATGGTGATCTGTGTATGTGTTTGTGTGTTCGGAGTGTAAAAGTTTGTACAGCAGTCATTGAGTCTCTCCAGGCTCTGTCCCCGTCATGGACCACGGCCGTGACCTCACATGTTCCTACAAAACGCACACACACACACACACACACACACACACATGTCAGCCACTGACAAAGCCCCGCCTTTAACTGTAATCCATAATGAACTTCAAAACTATATAATAAAATTGACTTAATCTTAGATGCTGAAGCAATAAATACATGTTCAGCAGGCATCATCATGGAGTTGAATAGGAGCAGTTAAAGACTGCAGGATGGTATTTATGTAGTACATACTGAATACTGCATACTATATACTACTGTATATTATTGACTAAATCCTGCATACTACATACTTCATAATGCATACTGTGTACTCTTTACTATGGACTGTTTCCTACATACTGTATACAACATACTAAATGCTGCATAATGCACACTACATACTGCATACTACTTACTACATACTGCATACTGCATTATGATTACTGCATACTACATACTCTTTCCTTCATACTGCATGCTCTATACGACATACTGCATAATAAATATATACTGCATATAGTGCATATTATACACTTTATATTATATACTGCATACATACATACTAGAAACTACATTGTACATTCTCCAAACAACATACTCTATATATATTATATATTGCACACTATGTATTACATACAACATACTGTACCTGTATGTATACTGCACACTGTGTATATTAACATTTACAGGTGTCACAGTGAAAAATAATCCTTCCATACTCTCATCAATGTTCATGTTTTTATTGGTAATATAACTTTATGTTTCAATACTCACACCCTCTAAAATTAAACCTGTGCTGATATAATGAGTATTTTATTCACAGCTGCAACAATTAAACCAACTGAATTGATCGATCAGTTAGTTGCTGTCCTATACTATACAATGTGAGAAATCACCTGAGAGCAAATGCTCATATTTTAGAAATGACCTGATCAGAATTGATGCATTTGGGTGAAGGAGGCACTTTGTGATTACAGACGTCACACAAGGTGATTGGTTGATTGATTGATTGATTGATGGTACTCACAGGTGATCAGATACAGGCTGCTGCAGACGAGCAGCGTCAGTGCAGGAACACCTGCAAGAGATGAAGCTGACGAACCGGGGCCCTGGGAACTTTGAGCGTCCTGCTGAATCCTCTCAGAAGCTTTTGACTCCACCTGCTTACACTTCTCACTGTAACACACACACACACACACACACACACACACACACACACACACACACACACACACACACACACACACAAACACAAACACACACAAACACACATATTCAAGGCTCTTGGATTTTGTATTTGTTGAGTAGGAGTATATGATAGTAGATTAAAAGTATGATACGTATCATACTTTATTTCATAAGAGTATAAGTATGTGACAGAGATATATGAGAAGTATATATAACACATCAGCATTTATTGTGTTATACAAGGTTAGGCCAGGATAGGGGTTTAGTACAGACCCCCCTGCTGTGTGTCAGAGGTTTAGTACAGACCCCCTGCTGTGTGTCAGAGGTTTAGTACAGACCCCCTGCTGTGTGTCAGAGGTTTAGTACAGACCCCCCTGCTGTGTGTCAGAGGTTTAGTACAGACCCCCTGCTGTGTGTCAGAGGTTTAGTACAGACCCCCTGCTGTGTGTCAGAGGTTTAGTACAGACCCCCCTGCTGTGTGTCAGAGGGATATTACAGACCCCCCTGCTGTGTGTCAGAGGGATATTACAGATGTTCCTGCTGTGTATCCTTGTGGGTGTCGGATGTGGACTCACAGCTGTTTTTGGAGGAACTGCTCCCTGGACTCGCAGGCTTTGGTGTCACTCTGGGCTGCCAGCTCCTGACTGTAGGCCGCCGCCTTCTGGCTGAGGCAGGACTGGGTCTGGTGGAAGGCCTGGGTCACGTTCTGCTGCAGGACATCGATTTGCTCTGCGGACACAAGCAGTCCACATAACTGTAATCCCTTAAACCAACAAAAGGGGCAAAGTAATCAGATTACTGCCCAACATCCACTTTATTATTTGTTTTATTAACAGCCATCAGAACAGTGAAGCTGTCCAGCACAGCAGCAGCAACCAGCGAGTATTAACGTTGTCCAACATAGCAACAGTAACCAGGAAGGATCGATTGTTTTCTGTTCTGGACTACATTTCCCATGAGCGCTGCAACCTACTCTGGAGCTGCAGTGGATTAACTTTTAGCCCTTATAAGGAAACATAATCATTGTTTTCACAGCGTGACGTCTATTCGTTACACAACCAGCTGATGTTTGTCTTCTCTGTTTGTGAGCATGATCCAGATCAGCATTAGTGACATCACTGATGCCAAGGGAGGGGGCACTCATGTGGCTGTGGGGGCTAAAGAAGTAGTGGTCTGTCTTTCTCCTGTTTGGATTCATATGGTTGTTGGCAGAGGAATATTAAATATGTCAGAGATAAACAGTTTGACTCCAGACTTGTCGAAGTGCACCTGCACATCCTCTGCTTCATAAAGCGACTAAATGGATCTACCTGTCAACTCATCTTCTCTTCTGACTGATTGGAGGAGGCCTTTGATAAACACCTCAGTGTCCGACAGATAAATCAAATCACAATATCACTGGTCCCTTTGTACAGCAGCTTGTAACTCAAGAAGCAGAATCTCTCCTAAAAGCACTATCAGGCTCATAGTGGCACATATTTGGTTCTGCTTCATGATGAATTAAATAATTTGTACATGTCATTTTCTGGATGAAAGCTCTTCTCTGATTGGCTGTCCGGTGTGCATCAAAATCTTTTAATGTATGTAGCTCAGCTCAGGTTCAATCCGGTTCTTTTTAGTGATGTTGTAGCTTCAGCTTCTGGTGTTCAGTAATGAAACTTCAGCTGCCGGTGTTTAACCTTGTTGTTGAGCAGCAGACTGATTGTTTAAAGTGTATCGCCTTCATACAGGAGCTTTCCTGCTTGTGTTCTAATAGGAAGTCCTCTTGCTCTAACAGGAAGTCCCTCGGTTAAAGCGGCCCTGTGCTTCCGAGCAGGCTGCCAGAGGAAATTATTCAAGGAAAATACTGCTTTGTTTTTATTGAAAGGCTTTAACATCATTAGGCACAATGCAGAGAGGCAGAGAAACGTTCCTATAAATCAATTTAACAAGTGATAAACCTTTATTGTGTGTGTGTGTGTGTGTGTCTTCAGTTATCAGCACAGATAAACCTTTAGTGCTGACAGCTGCTGATATTATCTTTCGATTCTCATGTAATAATAATGTTTCCTTTCCTTGTCTCCTCTCATTTCAAACTTTCTTTCTTTCTTTCTGTTTCCATCTTCCGTCCATTTGTCTTACTCATCATCCTTCCCCTCATTCCTTCTGTTAATCAGTGAGTCATATTTTTACTTCAGTCACATACGTGCAAGTGAGTTTATTCTTTTAAACTCGTCCCTCTGAGCCGACAGTGTGTGTGTTTACTCTGACTCATAGGTCACCATGGTAACACGGGGGGAAAATGCAGCTAAGAATACCAGTCGTGGCTGCCGGAGAAAGTCTCCTTTCATGGCAGTGATGCAGTTTTTCCTACGAAGCAGATTTACCTTCCTGCAGGCTGATCTGGGCTGTGAGGTTGGCCTCCGTCTGCTGGAGCTGCTGCACCTCCTCCTGCAGGGAGCTGATGTTCATATTCAGGACGACCTGTGGGACGAAACAAACACACCCCGAGAGAGAGAGAGAGAGAGCGATATGTTATAGGACAGATTAGTGCCTCTTTGACATTTCTTCGAACAATCAAAATCTAGAATCAGTTTATATAGACTAAAACAAACTGATTTTGTGACATTAATTCCAATAAAGTAAAATTTGCATTTGATAATCATCTGGGAGAAATCTGCTTCGCACACTGAGTTCAGAGGTCAGGTACATATTCATTTGTGAAATCAGCCATGTTCAAGCGTGTCCATATGTGTTTAGTTCTGTTTAGACATGTTCATGCATGTTTAGGCGTGTTCAGGTGCGTTGAGGTATGTTCATGTGTATTCAGTTGTTTGCATTTTCAGTTGCGTTCAGGTGTATTAAGGGATGTTTAGGCTTGTTCAGGGGGTGTTTAGATGTTTTCAGGTGTAATGAGGCACATTCACGCATGTTTAGGCATGTTGAGGTTTGTTGAGGTATGTTCAGCCATGTTCAGGTGTGTTAATCCATGGGATTTTATGATTTGCAGGCAGAAAGAGCAAACTGACTTTACGAATAAATGCCACAAATGTTTTTGCTCCCAGTTTGACAGATGTGATGATTCAAGGCAGATGTCCGGGCACCTGGAGCCAGGTTCTGCTCCAGGTTTTTTCCCGTTATTAGGGGAATGTTCTCTATCTGTAAATAGAATGAAGAGCATGGCCTTGACCTGTTCTGTTTTTTAAAAAATGTGTCATTAGATAACTGTCAGAACCTTAAAACTCCTCAGGACCCCTCTTTTGTCAGAACTTACTGCAATGTGAATAAAATTGACTCCTTTTTATTTATTTTTTATTGCAATTCATGAAGAATTCAATACATCTAAAATATGTCCAGTATTTGCTTACTGTTTTTTGATATTTTTTTGTGTTTAACATTATTTTATTGAGTCTTCTGTTGGTAACCTAAACATGATCTGGTGTATTTAGTCCTCTGATTGTAACCTAAACATGATTTGGTGTATTTAGTCCTTTGATTGTAACCTAAACATGATTTGGTGTATTTATTCCTTTGATTGTAACCTAAACATGATTTGGTGTATTTATTCCTCTGTTGGTAACCTAAACATGATCTAGTGTATTTAGTCCTCTGATGGTAACCTAAACATGATCTAGTGTATTTAGTCCTCTGATGGTAACGTAAACATGATCTAGTGTATTTAGTCCTCTGTTGGTAACCTAAACATGATGTGGTGTATTTAGTCCTCTGATTGTAACCTAAACATGATGTGGTGTATTTAGTCCTCTGTTGGTAACCTAAACATGATGTGGTGTATTTAGTCCTCTGATGGTAACCTGAACACGTTTTGGTGTATTTAGTCCTCTGATTGTAAACTAAACATGATGTGGTGTATTTAGTCCTCTGATTGTAAACTAAACGTGATGTGGTGTATTTAGTCCTCTGATTGTAAACTAAACATGATCTGGTGTATTTAGTCCTCTGATGGTAACCTGAACACATTTTGGTGTATTTAGTCCTCTGATTGCAACCTAAACATGATCTGGTGTATTTAGTCCTCTGATGGTAACCTGAACACGTTTTGGTGTATTTAGTCCTCTGATTGTAACCTGAACATGATGTGGTGTATTTAGTCCTCTGATTGTAAACTAAACATGATGTGGTGTATTTAGTCCTCTGATTGTAAACTAAACGTGATCTGGTGTATTTAGTCCTCTGATTGTAAACTAAACATGATGTGGTGTATTTAGTCCTCTGATGGTAACCTAAACCGTTTTGGTGTATTTAATCCTCTAACAGTAAACTAAATATGTACATCAACTTAACAATGAGACTCAACAAATTCCATTATCATCTGATATCTTGGGAGTGTGGAGCAGAGAGGGAGGAGTGGAGCAGAGGTGAAGGAATGAGAGGAGAAGGAAGATAAAGACGAAACACTCACTTTTTCCAACCAACAACTCTGAGAATACGAAACTGGAACTGAACAAAGTTTCTGTCTATTCACGTGTTAAACATTCAGGAGGGAAACCCTTCTTCCTCCCTGGAGGGAAAATAACAAGTTGCCAGAAATGGAAACTCTGTCGTTTGGAGGAAGACGAGGACAAAGAATCCTGCTGCTCATTTTCACACACATGATAACTAATGTGACCTGTGATCAGTATGAGGAGATTCATTCTCTGTTCTGAGGATGAATATCTCTATTTCTGTAGCTCTTATGGTATTTATTGATCTCAGGGAGATACATGTTCTTCTGAGGACAGCTGGAATAGTTTAGTGATCTGGTGAAGTGGGCGGAGCTGCTTTGGTTTCAAATTTGGCAGCTGGACTGAATTGAAAGCTATTTCCACTTGGCTTTCTGTAGTTAACTGGTCTTTTTGGTTTTACACTGTAAGAAGTTATTCATCTTTTTTTAACATGATGCAGCTTCATTTAAAATTCTGTTGGCAGCCTCAGATTTATTTCTTGGTGTTCAATACAGAGTTTGCTGATCTGAACATCAACTGGCCTAATTTAATGTTATATTTCAGACATTTGTGAAAACCTTACATGTTTTAATTTCAGAAAAAAATATTCCTAGCATGACTTATCCTCCTGATTTTCCTTCACTTTGATTTAATGTTGTTAGTTTTCTACTTGTGTAGGTGAAGCAAATTAAATCTTCACATATACTATATCAATAGCCATCTGTGATTCTCTTTTAAATATTTTGGGGACATTTTATGCTTAATTACCTACTTTTGAATGTAAAGACTTATATTGATATAAATATTTCATAACAGATATTTAACAATCATTATTGATACTTTTAAATTATCTAAGGACCAGGAGAAAAAAGCCTGAATGTGACCACTTTATATTAAACCTGATTTGTCATTTGTCTGTAAATGATAGTCATTTTCATTCAATGATTGATGTATTATCAAGAAAAATGTGATTTTTATTAGCCAGGAGGGGCAGCATTGTTTTTTATGTAACCTAGGGTGAAACTCAATATATTGAACTATCTACTGATGATATGGATATTGGCAATTTATTTATTTATTTATTTATTTATTTATTTATTTATTTATTTATTTATTTATTTATTTATTTATTTATTTATTTATTTATTTATTTATTTATATTCCCTAATTATTATAAGTGAAGGATATTTAATTCAGGCTCAGAAAGGAAGGAAGAAGAGAGTAAGAGGAGGAAGGAAGGAAGGAAGGAAGGAAGGAAGAAAGGAAGGAAGGAAGCAAGGAAGAGAGAGAGAGGCCATTTGCATCCATACCTTAGATCAGGGAACCCAGGTCCTAGAAAGCAGCACTGCAGGTTTTTGTTCCAACCAGGCAGTAACACACCTGATTCTACTGATCAACCACCAGAGTCCTTACTGAGGACCTTCATTAGTAGAATCAGGTGTGTTACTGCTTGGTTGGAACAAAATCCTGCACCCGGCTCTGTAGGACCAGGGCTACCTACCCCTGGCTTAGGAGGACCATACATTTATGCACAAAGGTCAAATCTGCAGGAGGCAGGAAAAAATCAAATCAAAATCACAGCACACCCTCAGCTGCTGTCAATCAAACACAGACACACACCTCCAGCTGCTGTCAATCAAACACAAGACACCCCCCCAGCTGCTGTCAATCAAACACAGACACACACACCCCCTGCTGCTGTCAATCAAACACAGACACACACACCCCCAGCTGCTGTCAATCAAACACAGACACACACCCCCCCACCTGGTGTCAATCAAACACAGACAGACATGCCCCCCACTGCTGTCAAACAAACAGATACAGATACACCCCCTCCAGCTGATGTCAAAATAGACACATCTTCCATGATGACTGATGTCAATCAAACACTGATAGACACGCCCTTCTCAACTACTGTCAATCGAACAGATAGTGATAGTGACACAGGTAGAGACACGCCCCTCCAATAGCTGTAGATAAGACACAGACCCGCCCCTCTAGCTGCCATCGATCAAACACAGACCCGCCCCGCTAGCTGCCTTCGATCAAACACAGACCCACCCCTTCAGCTGGTATTAATCAAAGACACACATGACCATCCAGCTTCTGTCAATCCAACTCCAGCTGCGGTCAATCAAACTCCAGCTGTTGTCCATCGAGCACAGACACGCCCCTCCAGCTGCAGTCAATCAAACTTCAGCTGTTCTCAATCAATCACAGACACGCCCCTCCAGCTGCAGTCAATTAAACAGACACGCCCCTGTCACTCAAGTCCCTGAAAGCTCCTTAACACTCCTCTTTAGACAGCATTAAAGACCTGGGATGACATGGACTGCTAGTGGGTGACCTCTCTGGAGAAGTATCTCTTATTTTTTAAGAAATAGGCTCCATAAATTGTATTTATTATTATTATTATTATTATTATTATTATTATTATTATTATTATTATTATTATTAACCTTAAAAACTAATTTCTGTTTATTTCAGATACAGCCACAGAACAGTGACAGCAAATAAATCCTAATGTTGAGACTAGTATCGCATATTTTTATAGTGTATAGCTGAACTGACTCTGTTATGTCACAGGAGCAGAATAAACTCACCTTGTCCTGTCGGCACTCCTCCAGCGTGGCGTTAGTGGCATTGAGCTGTCCCAGCAGCAACAAGATTCTGGTGTACTGGCGGGCCTGCTCCTCCCGCGCCTCCTCCACCATCCTCTCAAGCGCCACCTTATCCTGGCTCCACACCATTTTGGTTCCCTCCAGCTTCACCCGCTCTTCCTGCAACTCGCTGCGACACTGTGCCGAGCTCTTCAGGTCCGGGGACGTCGCCCACACCACGATGATGATGAGTGACACAACGGACCACAGCGCCAGGAGGGCCAGGACCACGTTCTTGGTTGTCTGCGAGGACTTGGAGGCAGCCACCATGATGAAGATGGGGAGGTGATGGAATGGAGGATGATGAAGATGAGCTGTGGAGCCGCAGCTGCTCTCAGAGAAACTTTCAGGTTTGAGTGAGCAGGACTTTCCCTTTGCACAAGGAGGGGCTGTGCGTGGGGAGGGGCCCTCCTCCCCATGAGGAGCCCCTCCCTCGCAGGGCAACAGGAGGATGCCCCCCCTCTCCAACTCTCACCCATAACAACCCCACCCTCCATCCTCCATGTCGGTGCGATTGTGCACACACACTTCACATGGAAAGTTTCAGTTATATGTGAAGTGAATGAGTATATGTGTGTGTGTGTGTGTGCGTGCATGTGTGTGTGTGTGTGTGTGTGTGTGTGTGTGTGTGTGTGTGTGAACACTGAGGCTTTCTATTTCTGTTTCCAGCAGCGGAGAGGGATGAACCTGGATGAACCCTGGAACAGAAAGTATGTGGATGTTTGGCAGCAGGACAGTTAAAGGTTTCAGAACAAGAAACGAAACACTGAGGGAAACACGGACATAAACAAACAGAAGAATTTCACAGGAGACAAAAGGAACGATAGTGAAGGAAAAAGAGAAGGACATATACAGTCAAAAAGTGTCTCCTCACTCTTTCCTGACATCCTGCCAGATGCAGGCAAAGAGCGGGCACAGGCCACGCCCCATTCATATCGCTCTGAGCTGTGATTGGCTCAGGGTGCGTTCAGGGGCAGAGCTCCAGTCTCTCCATACTCCTTCAAACAGTCTAACAACATCTATGGTTCCTGTCACTGACTCACTCTGGAATGGCTGTGCCCCCAACAGGCCACGCCCCTCTGCCGCACCCTAATTTTGAGATTTTTAAAGCTGCATCCAACAATTATTTCCATGATTGATTAATCTGTTGAATTTTCTCTGGATTAATCACTTGGGTGGTTGGTAGTTGACCATCAGAGGTTTAAATGCACCAGAACGGGTTCAAATGTTAAAAAAGTCACAGAACCATTAAATTAAAACCAGCCTTTTTTATATGTGTCAAAAGCTGTGTTCTTTCGCAAGATATCCAGAACTCCAGACAAAACACATTCTTGTAAGTTAAACACTGTTTGGTTGTCTGTAAACTCTGTTTTTACACCTTGAAACATCAGATCCTGTCTATCTCATTGGTTTTTCCTTTCAAGCCGTATAGAAACCTTGGCCTGTCCTGTCAGAAAATGAACAGGACTAATGCGCCTACATTTGGCTGCAGAGGTCAAACTGAATTTAGTTCACATGCAGCTCAATTTGAACGTAAATGGGCTCAAAAAGTTATTAAACAAAAATTAACGTATAAATAACAACACCCTCAATTTGCTTTCTTACATATTTATTTATAAGCAGCAGGTGAATTTATTTACTGCCTTTTAAACCCCTTAATCAAAACTGTATTTAAAAATATTTAATTGCTTGAGCCCTGAAAGATGCTCACTGACTAAAGATATCTGTAGAGAAATAGAAACTGGTCTATATTTTGTCACAGTTTGTACGATCACCCAGTGGGGCTGAATTGGACCCTTAGCCTTGGGCCGCATGTTTGACACCCATGAACTAGAACCTGCTCTGAGCCTCTGAGCCACCGCTGCAGCAAAGCAGTGAGGAGAAATAACAAAGATGGTGCAGGGTTTCTCTAACTTTGCAGAAATAATCGCCTCCTTGCTCTTTGTCTATGTTCCACAGATCTGTTTGTAGACAAGGCTCCATGCTCCGCCCTCTGTTTCTGCAGGAACCTCCATCTGCCTCTGGGAAACCAACCTGGCACCAACACAGGACCTGGACCATCTCGACTCTGGAAAACCCAACAAGTCAAGTCAAGTCAATTTTATTTGTATAGCCCAAAACCACAGAACGCAGATTTGGCCTAATGGGATTTACAGATTACACAAAGGCAACACAACATCCCCTTTCCATAGACCCTCACATCGTACAAGGAAAAACTCCCTAAAGAAAACCTTAATGGGGAAAAAAAGGGGAATACTACTCAGGAAGAGAAAGAGTGGAGGATCTCTCTTCTAGGATCCGTTGCAGCTTCTTAAAAGGAGGAAGTGGGAAGGGGGTCAAATAAATTATTAAATCTCCCTTTCTGTGGAATCATCTGCCTGTTTTAAGAACAGGTTAAAAACTTCACCTTTTAAAGGTCATAGTTAGGACTGGCCTAGAACACTGTTTTGCTGCTATAGGTTTAGACTGCTGGGACCTCATGAGATACTCTGGGCTTCTTTTTCTTCCATCTGTAATACTAATGACCCAGTGATGTACCATTTAAATCTATTGTGTTCCCAGAGTCCCTTCCTGTGTTTTATCACTCACAAAACATGCTGCAGTTCAGCTGCTGAAAGAGCTTCTGTTCACCTGGAAGCTGCAATGGTTCTGTCACCTCATTCCACATACATCATTCATCAATATATTTCTACTATTTTAATTATCTTCATACTCAACCCTTTTCCTGTGCTAACTGTATTGTTGGAACAGACAGCAACGCTTCCTCCTCCTGCTCCCACTGCAGCACTGATGGACAGTGGTGGAAACTGTGATGACAACAGTGGTTGATCTTCCACAGCGTTCATCTCCATAACTTCTCTGAGCCTGGAAACCGTCCAGCTCCTTCATCAGCTTTATGCAATGATTCCAATCAGCCTTAGATCAACTGAGCTGTTGTAAGGACAAGGGAACCTGCTTCACAAACACAAATGGGTTATGGAACAATGGTTCCTTTCTCAAAACACAGGGTCATAGGTCAAGGTTAAGTTAACCCAGGGCCCTGACCCTGACCCATATACCTGAGAACATTCTTTTAGAGGGTTCAAAACCATCTCTCACACCCTGAAACCTGACTGTTAGTCAAGTCAAGTTTTTGTATAGCTGAAAATCACAAATGACAGATTACCCTGAATGGGCTTTACTGTTTGTACAACAGCAACACAACATTCCATTTCCTTAGACCCTGACATTGTATCAAACCCCCTTAAAAACAGGGGGGAGAAATAGAAGAAACCTTAGCAGTAACACACAAGGATCCCTCTACCAGGCCAGCCAGCCATGCAATAGATGATTTGTGCATATGATGGAATACCATACATATATAATTGGAAAACAGTTGAGTATGACAGTATAGTCATAGAAATAGAAGTTTGTGATACACTCGTAACAGTAAAGTCAGGTCAAATGTATGCAGCTAGTTATTTTAGTAAGTGATATGTAGATTATTGACAATAATACATAAATACAACCCGTTCAGCACATGTACATGTCACAATTGTCAAAATACCTTGTCATTTAAAGACTCATTTCACGAGTTTTGTGAAGAAAAGGATGATCTGATGTTGAACACGAGCATCAACTTCATTCAGCAAACCTTTATTAAGAGTTTACAGTACATTAAACACTTATGCGTTCTCTGTTGACACAAATTCTGTGGACAGCTGGACTGCAGCGAGAGACCTGCTGTCCTCCCAGAGGACGGCAGCAGGTCTCTGGTGTCTCTGCAGCAGTTAGGACTGTCTGTCCTCGGGGAGAGGCTGCAGGTCTCTGGTGTCTCTGCAGCAGTTAGGACTGTCTGTCCTCGGGGAGAGGCTGCAGGTCTCTGGTGTCTCTGCAGCAGTTAGGACTGTCTGTCCTCGGGGAGAGGCTGCAGGGTTTTGTGGTGTCTCAGTTTCCTGTCAGTTAATTATTGTTGAATGATGGAGTCTCTGTGTGTCTTCCTGCTGCTTCTCTCTCTCTGCGGTGAGTCTCTCTTCTTTAAATTCTTCAATATTTATGATATGCATGTTTGATATGAAGTATATCATTTAGATTTTATATTATATATATTAGATATATTGATTAATCAAATATTTAAAACAGGTGCAGCTGAAGTGTCTGTATTTCAACTTGATTGAGTGAATGCTGCTTTGGCTTTCACTTGCTTTCATTCTTGATAAATGACTTATAATAAGCTAATATTAGACAAAAAAAATTATGTCATTCTGTTTTATTCTATTTTAGCACCTTTTACATTATGTTTGGCAGCCACAGATTAAGCTAGGACCTTTCTCTGTGGACTTTGATTGTTCTCCCCGTGTCTGCGAGGGTTTTCTACAGCTTCCTCCCTTCGTCCAAAATCATGCTTAGGTTAACTGGAGACTCTAATTAACCCATAGATATGAATGTATGGTGTGTGTGTGCCCCATAATAGGCTGCTGACCTGTCTGGGGTGTATCCTTGCTCCATCACTGATGTATAGTGGGAACCACATGACCATATTGAGAATTAAGAGGGTATAGAAAATGGATGGATGAATGGATTTTAATATTCAACATTAGTCTCACTATCTTCATTACTTTGAATGCTATTATTTGAAAATAAATATATGTTTATTTTGACCTGCTTTCAGGCTTCAGGTGGGATTTCTACACTGCTGCTCTGGAGAATGTTGAGAAGAAAGTTGGGGAGAACATCACGCTGCAGTGCCCTCTGCTGGACAGCTCCAACACCTCCTCCTCCTCCTCCTCCTCCTCCTCCTCCTCCTCCTCCTCCTCCTCCTCCACCGCCACAGTCAGCTGGTACAGGCAGGCCTCTGGACTCCGCCCTCAGCTGCTTATCAGCTTCAGGACGAATGACAGCTCCAGGGTGATGTTGGGTTCTGGCGTCTGTCCTGAGAAGGTGTCTGTGTGGCCTGATGGTTCCCTGCTGCTCCGCGGGCTGGAGACGAGCGACTCAGCAGTTTATTACTGCGGGATCAGCCGTGGCGGGGAGGACAAGAACAAACTCACATGATCTTCACAGCTGATGCTGGTTGTGCTTCTCGCCTGTTTGATTGACATAAAAACCTGTATGATGTCATCAGAGCAATAAACGCTTAACACTGATTAAACTCCTTTCTTCTTTTCTTCTGTTGATGTGAAAGTTTAGATCATATGATGTTTTGAGGATCCACTGCTTTGAGTTATACCTGCAGGAACTGATTAAAAAAAGTAAACTGGAGACTGATGAATTTCAAGCAGATGATTATTTCCAACATTATTATTCTATGGACTCAAGGGAGGGAATATCCGCTAAATGCTGCACTGTCCAGTAACTGTGTCCAGAGACAAACAGATATTAACCCCCCTCCAACATAAGCAGTAACTAACATTTTGAATCACAAGTTTATTTATTATTTTTCTGAAACACCAACAGTTGAAACTTCCTGTTTTTCTGTCCTTCACTAACGGTCGAGCTGATTCTGGAGCAGTTCGTCTCCTGAGACTGTTATTGTTCTGCTCCAAAGGTTTCTCTGTGTCTGTTTTCCTGGTTTCACAGACGAGGAACAACTGCCACAGACCATCATCATTATCCTCATTATCACCAGCAGCAGCAGAAGCAGCAGCAACATCATCCTGAAGCGTCTTTGCCAACAGGATCGTTGGAGGAGGACAAGTCTTCAGAATGAACTCAGCTCTGACCTTCATCATGCTGCTGGGGTGAGCCTCCTCAGAAGTGTTGATCTTCTCCTTTTATTCATCAGTAATGTCGACCTGCTCCATTTACTTATCAGGAGTGTTGATCTGCTTATTTAACTCCTCAAAAGAGTTGACCTTTAATATTAGAGTGATATGAAAGCCATCACACTTTTTATTGTGTGATAAAAGACGGAAAAAAAAACTGAGTTGGTCATGTAAATAAATGATTAGCTTTAGGGTTAGACTCTCCTTAAACCATGTCCTGGGACTTTGTGAGAGCTTTTGACATGATAAATGACAATGTTCTTCTCCCAAATTTTTCCAATGGCACCCTCTGCTGGATGAAGTTATATTCATCAGGTCAAAAATTAAACTATACATAGGATGTTCCTCAACTGCTCACTAGGCATCCCTCAAGGTTCAGTCCTAGGACCAATTTTGTTTAGTCCTAAATAATTGTTTAACACCAGTGACACAGTACACAGTCTACACACATGTTTACCATATTTGACCATCTCTACAGACTCAGCCAAAGCTGTCATGGTATTTCCTTTTTTTTAAAACCCATCAGGTCTCTCTTCAAAACAACATCAAAATCATGGGCAGAAAATTTTTACCACTACGAAATAATCAAAACACCTTAATCCTCCTTAATCTTGACTTAATCGTTAACATCACTGGTACTTTATCATCAAAGCACATACACTTAAACTTTTCTGGCTTGTCATTCCCACATGTGTTGACTGTATGTAATCATGTCTAAATTGTCCTTACAATGTATTTTATTGTCTGTGGCCAGATGTCCTTTGCTGTGTTGTTCTAATGCATTTTTGTTACCATCAACCTGCCAATTGTACAAATACAGAAATTATCCACTATCTATAATGTGGTGTATTTCCACTTATATGGAAATATTTATTAATATGCCTTGAAATTAAATTAATAATGTGACTCGTGTTGCAGGTGTGTTTGCTGGGTTTCACCTTATCCCTGCGGCCAGTCTGTGTCTTTCTCTGCGGTTTTCAGTAACGGGACTCGGCTGATGGTCACCATCCAAGAAGAAGCAGCTGAAAATGATGATGATGATGATAAACATGATGAAGAACCTTTTTATAGTAGCAACAAGACAAGAGGTACAAGATGTTCCTTCAAAGAGTAATGGAACAAAAAAATTTGCTTAACACCAAGGTATATACATATATGTACAGTGGTGTGAAAATTTCACTTTGCTATCTTCCTGATTTCTTTTTGTATTGTGTATTTGTCACAGATCAAACACATTTTTATTATTAAGGGAGAAATAATCCAAACCTACATGGTCCTGTGTTGAGAAGTGATTGCTCCCTAAACCTGATGACTGTTTAGGCAGCAAAAACACAATTAAGTGGTTGTGATGATATGCAATGAGTCTCTTATAGTGCTGTTTTATTGTTGAAATGTTGTAATTCAGCCACATTGGAGGGTTTTGGAGCATGCACAACCCTTTTACGGTCATGCCACATGATCTTAATAGGATTCGGAGTTTGTTTGTTGGAGTTTGTTTCAGCATGAGTTCTCAAACAGGTTCCATTCATGCAGCACATCTTGCAGGCCCTGAAGCAGCAAAACAGCCCATGACCATCACATTACCTCCACCATATTTTACTCTTGGTATGTTTTTTTTCTGAAATGTGGTGTTACTTTTCACCAGGTGTAATGGGACACACACCTTCCAAAAAGTTCAATTTTTGTCTCATCAGACCACACAGTATTTCCTAAAGGTTTTGGGGATCATTAAGATGTTTTCTGGCAAAAATAAGACACATCTTGATGTTCTTGGTTTTCATCTTAGAGCCATTTTTGAATGAGATCTGCAGTTCTCTGGATGTTGTTGTGGGGTATTTTGTGACCTCTTGGATGAGTCATTGCTGCTCTTGGGGTCATTTTGGTTGGGGGGCCACTTGTGGAATGGTTCACCACTGTCCCGTGTTTACATTGTTTGTGAATAATGGCTCCCTTTGTTGTTTTTACTGGAGTAGCTTTATAAATGGCTTCATAACCTTTTCCAGACTGATAGTTACAAAAAAGTTACATTTTATCAAGGGAGAGCAATCACTTTTTCACACAGGGCCATGTAAGTTTGAATATATCTTCTCCCTTATAATAAAAACCTGCATTTTAAAACTGCAATTTGTGTTCGCTTATGTTGTCTTTGGGTGAATTTTGTTTTTACATCCCAAAATCAAATTTACAGGGCAGATTCTGTTTGTACAGCAGATATACAACATCCCCTTTCCTTAAACCCCTTATATTGTATAAGGAAATGCAAAAGCTTTTTAACAGGGAGTAAAAAGGAAGGAAGAGGAACATAGGATTCCTTTTCTAGGAGAGACATGTAGACCCATGTATATATGTAAATATATTTATGTATATACACATGTAAACCTGTTTGCAGGTTTTGATGCGTCAGTGCAGATCTTGTCTTCCATCCCATTCACTCTGGATCCAGAATCCCCTCGTGTGCTGGTCTGTGTTCTAAGTGGGTTAAACTCATCACTACTGGATGTCCTGTGGTGGGTCAATGACACCCAGCTGAACTCAGCGGACGCCAAGGTGCTGTGGAGGTCAGAGTGGGGCGAGGCCTACAGCGTCGCCTCCGTGTTGGAGGTTCCAGCGGCGGACTGGACGCTTGGATCAACATACTGGTGTGGGATGGTCCAGCAGGGAAAAATTTTCAGACAGAAGCTGTGCTCCGACATGGACGTGTGTACACACTGATATTATATATACACACCGACGTTCTTGCTGACCTGGAAAGTTTTACATTGAGCAGGGGTTCAATTTTGGAGTCTGACGCTTCCTCGAACCAGCCGCTGGAACATGGACAAAGCCTCTCAGTGGTGTATTTTCTTGGTCTTCTATCCATCTTCTGATCGTCCAATTCAGTGTAGCCAGAAAGTTTGTCTCTGTCTCTCTTTCTACCTTTGTTTCTTTTTTTCTGTCTGTCTCTCTATCTTTATGTCTCCCATTGTCTCTCTGTACTATCTGTATCTCTCTCTCTCTCTTTCTCATTCCTCAGTAATATATAAAATCATCTTCATGGACCTAACTGTGCAATTTTGACAATTTATTTTTTACATTTAGAGTCATGTAGTTGGTTTAATAAACAAGTTTGTGGTTTCTACAGTAAAAAATAAAACCTTTTCCTAATTAGACCTTGTGTTGTTTGTGTGATTCTAGTGTGTTAGGTGAGATGGGATTGTACTGAATACATGGCATCCAACAAAGAAAGGTGAACAGTTTTTAGTGGAAATACAGTAGAAAGGTAATATCAGATGCATCCAAAAAATGCCTATCCTTAACCCTGGAGGGACCTTGGGTAGCGTCAGTTGAGGAACGAGGGATGACACACATTTAACTACTGACTAACCAAAAACTGTGTAATTGCATACGCATTCCCCACTTCAGATAGTGAGAGCATGTATGATGGTATTTTCTTTATGGCTTCAGCTATTTCCAGAGATAGATGATGCAAAAGTCGATTCCTGTGATGATATTGTGAGGACCCTTTTGTTAGCAAGATTTCAAGTTGCAGGTTCAAGACCAGACCGAGAAAGACCAACAACACAATTGGTGTCAGTGTGATAAAATCCCTAGGACGAGTTCATTCAAATATGATGTGTGAAAATAGGGAAAAATTGGTCATTTTCTTCAAGATGGCCGACTTCCTGCTGACACTTAAGGTAATGGTTCAAAAGAATTTTTGGTGCGTCTTGACATGTACATATGCAGTGAATTTCTTTTGTATATGTCAATCTTGGGTGAGGGGCTCAATCTTTTTATTTTTCCAGGGTGCACTACAGAGAGATTTTTCAACACCCATTAATGTAGACCATAAAATATCAAATTTTTTACTAGGTCTGGCTTGTGTGCCAAGTTGATTGGTGATTTTTGGGACACATTTAAGGGGTAAAAGCCATCATTTTGAGAGAAAAAGTTTCCTTACTGATACTATACAAAGATACAAATAATAACACTGTGTAAACATAAACACAATCCACCAAACACATTTACAATATTTTCTTTTGCAGTTTATGTTTTGTTGTACATGTTTAATTACATTTCATGAGAAAAAAGTGACAAAGCTGTATGCTAATGATCAAAATCTAAATAATAATGTATCTAATTTATCAGTGTACATAAATACCATGAATCACAAGTGCAAGTATATTGATATATAATTAAAAGTTCTTTCTTACATCTGTTTCTGAGTCTCTGCCCTCAAACGTTTGATTGTCTCGCCTCGCTCTTCTGTCGTAATCAGCTCTTGTTCTCTGTGTCCTTTAGTATTCTACATCATTCTCCTGAAACATCTTGAAACACATCCTTAAACATTCTGAAACATCATGAAACACATTCTGATACGTTCTGCAAACATCTTAAAACATATCCGCAAACTTTGTGAAACATACTTAAACGCATCCACAAATATGTTTAAACACATCCTGAAAATTCCTAAAACATCCCAAAACAAAGCCTGTTTGTGTTTATAAAATCATGAATCTGGGCCTCAGTACATAATAATACGTATTCAGTACCGATGAATTGACTGATCTGTCCTGCTGTGTTTCTGTCTCAACTAGTGTTGTCTGATCGGCACCTTTTGGACTCTTTGGGCAGCCGTACATTAATTTAATGGCCCATCATCGTTTTCTTTTTGGAAGACCCTGTACAGAGAGAGGTAGAAAGTGTGGTCTCAGATCAGATGTTTTTCAATAAAGGTCAAAGGTCAAATTTAGTCCTCGGGCTTTGAACACCGAACGTGTCTGCAGTGAAGAGAAGCGGTGAAGCTCCGTAAACTATGTACAAACAGCTGATAAAAGTGTAAACAACACTGCGACTAACTAGAATCTCACAGCACAACACATCACTCAACTGAACGCTAACACTGGTTCTACGTTATCTAGCGGATCTACTTTATCTACTCACATAGCGGTGCAATATAGTCAGCGGGGGTCCTAGGTAAAGAGTAGAAAGGTTAAAAACTCAAAGCAGCCATCATTTCATGAAAACGGAAGTCAGAAGCCTGCATGCTCACAAACACAGCAGAAGCAGATAAACCAGACGGACCAAGCTGCTCGATCCTTTTCCTCACTTCAGAGTCCTCACATGCATGTTACAAAGAGTGTCCAAACATACGTGTTACAAAGAGAGTCCACACATACATGTTAATAAGATTTGATAAAATACAATCAGTCAGCTCGACAGATCCTGAGTGGCCGTATCAGAACTGAAAGATGTTCAGACGGACATCATCTCTGCGTGTAGCGTCCGGTGATTTAGCATAAAGACTGGAAGCAGGTGGAATCTGGTAGTCTGGAAAAACACAATGGATCCTAATGTCAGTTAAGGTCAGCCAGAGTCAGTCAATGTCATTTAGATTCGGTCAGGAACGTCTATGGTTAGTCAGGATCATTTAGGTTTAGTCGGGATCATTAAAGTTCAGTCAGGGACATTTAGGATCATTTAGGGTCAGTCAGAGTCATTTAAGGTCAGTCAGGGTCAGCTAAGGTCAGTTAAGCTTCTTTAGATTCAGTCAAAAAAATCTTCAGTCAGTCACGATCATTTAATTTCCGTCAGGGTTATTAAAGATTATTTGGGGTCATTCAGGCTCATTTAGAGTCATACAGAGTTGTGCAGTTCAGATGAAAGGTACCTGTGGACAGGTGTCCTCACTCAGAGGGGGCGGGGCTTAGTGACAGCAGACAATCTGAGTCACCGCAGTCTGTCGATGTGGCAATAACCTGAGCAAAGTGCCACATTTAGCTCGACTCTGTAAAGTGGCGGATCTCAACACACGATCCGTGACTTTGAGGAGTTCTTCAGTGATCCACAAATATATGTGTAAGTGTTTCTGTTGGCGTGTTTGAGACAGAGCGTAGAACATGAATGCAACTCTTTGCTTTTGTTGTAAACATGTTTGCTTCTTCAGTTTTGTAGAGTTAATTTGTTTTGTAGGTTACTGCAGTAAGAAGAAAACAGCAGATTATGTGTTCAGGACTGATCCAGTTGAACAGTAAAAATCAAAGCTCATATCAAGCTAACAAGCCCAAAAACTACTGTACTTGCAGGCAAGCTAACTGCTAATATGCTATAGCAAGTCAAAATACCTTTCTCAGCTAGTGCGCTTGCTAACCATTAGCTTTCTTTTAAAAGCTGCTGTGGCTGAGCTTTAACATGTTGATGCTGTCACAAAGAAAACACTAGCATGCTAGCTCAGAGATGCTAGAAAACCAGAAAAGAATTCATGATTGCTCTTTTTGAGATGCTACAAGTAAATTTAGATTTTATGAATAAATAATGTTAAAGAACATTGAGATCATTAAATGAGGGGAAATTTAAGTATCATAATCCTCCACATACACAGATAACCAGATAATAAATCAGATTATCTTCATCTATAAACACACAACAGACAGTTTTGATACAGAAAGAGTATTCTGCTAATCCTTCTGTTAGCAGGCATGACGTGACTCTACAAGTTTATCGTGTCTCTTAATGTGTTTAGACGGATGGAAGAATATGAAAACAATGTTAGCATGTTTGTTGTTTTTCTTACCACAGTAAAACCAGCAAAGAAGACAAACCCTGTGAGTACGTAGCTGTTAGCATGTTAGCATGGTAACATGACAGCAAAGGTACAGAACATGAACACAGTTGTTGTTTATTGTAGTTTATTTTGTGATGTAGTTAATTTGTCTGATGGATCATTGTTATGTTTTTTTGTGGTTGTGGGAAATAGAGGCAGACTGGAGCATCTCATCTGTGAGTCAGTCGATCACTGGCAGTGGGCGGTCTTACAGGCAGGCTCTGCCCCCGGCGTAAAACCGTTGCTGAGGCTGTTGGGACTTGGGTGTGTGGTTTCTATGGGCGTGGCCTCGACCACCAGGCCAGGCTCTACCACAGAGCAGCTCTTCTGTGGTAGCTGGGGCTGGACCAGCACGAGCTTGGGGACGACAGATGCCTGCCGCTGCCCGTCAACTCGCAACGGCGGCCGGACGGGGACGGGTGCAGCGACCGGGGGTGTGATGTTAGAGCTGGGCGGTTTGGGACTGCATGGAGGGGAGGAGCTCTGGTCCCCAGGTTTTGACTTGTCTTCCTGTGTTGGCAGCGGCTGCTGATCTGAGTGTGGCACCTCTGTTTCTGTGGAATCAGGTTCTGTAGACTTGGCGGGCGGGTCCTGCTGCATGCTGCTCTGCCTCGACGTTCCCGAACCTGGAATCTCGCAGCTGTCGGTACGACGGCGAGAACCCTCATGCATCCGACTGGTGGCAACGACCGCCTTCATGGCAGCCTATTAACATAAACACATAAATATGCATATACACACATTAAAACATATAAACACACATTAACATACATGAATAACACGCAAACGTATAAACACGCTAGAACACTTCAGTCCCTGCTATCATCCTGATCAGGTTCTTTAGCTGATCCCGGTTGAACAGCAGACGGTGTGCTCACCTTGAGTTTGCGTCGAGCATTGAACTCCTGCAGTTTCCTCTGGGTCGTGTCCATGTGAGAGAAGCGAGCGGCTTTACCCAAAACCCAGGGGTGTTGTAGGGCTTCCAGGACACTGAGGCGCTTCTGAGGGTCCAGGACGATCAGCTTACTGACCTGCAGATGGAAAAAGAGAAGTGAACAGTGTGGATCACAAGGCACAGTCTCTCCAAACAAAACACGCAGACCAAGATTTAAAGTAAAATACATTGACTAAAGTGTTAACTGTTAAAGGATCGAGTTCATGTTGAGACCAGGAACTCACCAGATCTTTGGCATTGAGAGAGACCTCGTCCCACCATGGAGACACAAACTCATAGTCACAGTTGAGGATGCGGCTGTACATGTACTGATCCCCCCTAGGGTCAAAGAAGGGTTCGAACCCACAGAGTCTGGAGAACAGGAAGCGGATTAGATTAGTGCACCACAGGAGATCAATAGAGCAGAACTGTTCAGATCTGACCCGCATAAAGGAGGAATTAACAGATGTGCAGACTGCTTTGCTTTATGTAAAAGTAATGTTTGTTCTTTGCTCTTTCAGATGTGGAAGTCTTGTTCTTTAGACGTTCACCTGTACTTTGGCCTTGAAGATGTTATCTTGTGTTTTGTGTTACCTTTTCTTGCCTTATCTGTGCCTTGTTCCCCTCACTTGTCTGTTGTTTGTAGTCTAAATCCTGTTTTGAGTTCAGTCTCTGTCTGCATCATTGATGTGTTTCTGCATGTTCCCCTGCCTGCTACTTTCTCTTTTAATGCTTTGTTTATTCTACATCTCTGCATAAAATTGCTGCATTGATTCTTCCTGCACCACAGCATCATGTCATAAACAAGACCTCCATGAACTGTGTGTGTTATTGTGTGTGTGGTCAGGGCCATGGTCATGGACTCACAGAATGTAGAGAATGACACCCACAGACCACATGTCCACCTCAGGGCCATAGGCGTTTCCCCGCAGGATCTCTGGAGCTGCGGGCAGAGGAATTTGTTAGCCAGCTGTTAGTCTTTTAGCTAGCTGTTTGCCTGTTAGCCAGCGTGAACCTGTTACCCAGCTGTTAGCTAGCAGTTAGCCTGGTCAGCTGCTTCCCTATCTGTACTCCATTGGTTAGCGTCTCCTGTTTTTCAGCACGGATGTAGCAGCTTTTTAAAAAGTTGGTTGACCAGATGAGGTCCACCAAAAGCTCCCTTAACCCCCTCGGAAAATCCTGGAGAAGAGCTGCCTTCCTGGTACCAGTCCCAGATGTGTCAAACTGAGGTCCTGGAGTATCGGGTGTCTTACTGCCTGGTTGGAACAAAAACCTGCACCCACACGGCCCTCCATGACCTCAGTTTGACACCCCCGTCCCAGATCATTGGTTTAAATCATATGTCATTGATTGCACTCAAACCAGTCTGATATAATGTAAGGATGAAAGGGAGTACCTCAGGGTACGGTTCTGGGGCCATTGCTCTTTTCCATCTATATGCTATTTCTGGACATCATCTGGAAATATGGTCTCAGTGTCCACTTCTATGATGATAACTGTATGACTCGACCAGATGTGGCACCACCATGCTTCTCACGCACTGCCTGACCAACATCAAGGCTTAAATGTAGCAGAGTTTTCTCCAGTTAATTTACAAAAATCATGGCTAACTCTCCTTTAATGTTTTCCAAGGTTTCATTTTTCTATCTTAGGAACCTGACAAACATCTGACCTCTGGTCTTCCAAACACCTGCTAAACACTTCATCCACACCTCTTTACAGCTCACACATTGGCTTTAAATTTCTAACCCACAATTTCCACCAAACCCACTAGCTCTTTATATTCTTGGTCTTTATCAAACTATCCTGCCCAACATATATAGTGTATATGTGCAGCAGCCATACTGTAAACATGCTACTAGTACTACTGCTACTTCTCCCATTGCTACTACTACTACTACTACTGCCACTACTACTATAAATGCTACTTCTACTACTAGTAGAAGTAGCACTACCAGTACCCCTATTACCACTTCTACTACTACTTCCACTACTTCTGCTACTACTACTGCTGCAACTGCTACTGCTTCTCCTACTACTATTACTTCTGATGCTGCTACATCAATTACTTCTGTGGTTACTACTATCTGTATTATTAGTGTTACTATAGCTACTAATACTACTACTACTTCTATTACTGTTGCTGCTGCTACTACTACTGCTGCTACTTTCATAACTGCTACTGCTACTACTACTACTACTACTCCAACTACACTTCTCCTACACCATCTAGTACTTCTACTCTAAGAGTTAGTTCTACTACAATACATAATACTTTCACATTGTAGCCATGATGTTCTTGAACTGTAGTTTTTTAGAGTTTCTATTCTTATTTGTTTGAGCAGAAATCATTATTTATTCTGTCTGAATTTTATAGCCATTGTGCAGTTAAATTGTTATTTTATTAAGGTAAATTTAGGTATTGTGGTGAGCAATTATTTATGAATTAATCTGCACTCACCACAGTAACCTGGTGTGCCACAGACCGTCTTCATGGTCACCTGGTCATCGATAATTTTGGAAAGACCAAAGTCAGCTGGAAGAGAAGATTTCTCATTAAAAATATTGACAAAATATCCATCCATCCATTTTCTATCCCGCTTATTCCTTTTCAGGGTCGCAGGGGTCTGCTGGAGCCTATCCCAGCGCATTTTATGGCGAGAGGCAGGGATACACCCCAGATGGTCGCCAGCCAATCGTGGGGCACACACACCATTCACACACCATTCACACACACACTCACACCTATGGGCAATTTAGATTTGCCAATTAACCTGAGCATGTTTTGTATTGTGGGAGGAAACCGGAGTACCCGGTGAAAACCCACGCAGACACGGGGAGAACATGCAAACTCCACACAGAAAGGTCCCAGACCCAGGCCCCAAGGCGGTCTTGAACCTGCGACCTTCTTGCTGTGAGGCAACAGTGCTACCCACTGCTCCACCGTGTCGCCCTTGACAAAATATAATATAATAAATTTTAAAAATATTTACAAAAACAACACCATTTTAACGCCAGTGCTAAAACAAAATTTGCCAACACTATTTTGTACAGAAACTGTTGAAAAACAAAGCAAAGAGTTCTTTTGAAATTTAAATTCCTTCTATGCATTCATACAGGGTCAGTATCCAGAAGTGGTACTAGAACTGGGATACAGAATTTATATTAAATTTAAAGACATTCCGGCGGTTGTATATTTTTTATTGCTTCTTGAGTGTGTTCATTCATTACACACATTTTCTTTTTTTATTCTTTTATGCACAGATGCTTCTGTAGATCCATAAAATGTCTTGTTACTTAATCATTTCTGACTATAAATCAGTAAGCGTTAGCTGAGATGTTGATTCCCGTTTGGTGGATTAAATTTCTCTCTCTCTCTTGATGAGGGGAAGCTGAGACATGAGTGAGACACCAGGAGTCACATTATCCAAAGAGAAAGCAGCCGAAGACACATTTCGACTGTTATATACCTCATTGAATATGTTTCCCTTATATTTCTCTATTACTGTCAAAAATATCCAATATACAAGTTCACCTTGCATGTAATCCATAAAACGCATGTTATGTATGTCCTTGTTCAGCAGCTAGTAAAAGTAAATTACTATACTATAAGGTTTATAAACGGTGATCATCTGAAATAGTTTGTTACCTATCTTCAGAGGAGCATCCAGTGACAGGTCGGCGTACAGCAGGTTTTCAGGTTTTAGGTCACGATGCACAACGCCATTCTTGTGTAAATACTGAAATAAACACACACAATACAGAAACACAGATGAACAGCAGCTCAGTGTTGATATGAAGGTGTCTGACAGAACAAAGGAGTGGATGAAACAGCCTTCAGTGAGGCGCAGGTGTCGGCAGGTGGGAAGGATTTGGCAAGATGGACTGAAACAGAGAATTAAACTCTGAACTGACAGATGGCCTCTTCCTCCAGCTCCCAGCATCCCCTGCTGCTCTCTGAACACACTCTTCTTCCTCTTGGATCATTCTGCTCATGATGATATGTGCCTTCTGCTTTCATTCACATTTCCAATGTGCATTAAATGGCAACAAATTTGGAACATATATCTTTAAAAATTGTTTCATGTTGTCTTGAGTATAAATGTAGTTGTGTGCTAAAAATGTAAACTGACTCCATGAATAAATGATGAGCATGAAGAAGAGCTGAAAATATCAGTACTCAGGAGGGACGAGGAGACTGTAACCATACTCAAATCAATACAAAAAACTAACAGAAATGTTATATTTCCATCATGTTTTCCATTTCTTCAATCTCCTTTACTAACATTAAAATACTGTTTATTCAATGAAGCTGCATCTTTAAATCACTTATCGTTATACTGCCTTGTTTTCACAAGAGAAATATGGTGAAATAATGTCACAGCTCAGTGATACTGCTGTAACCCCAAACGGGTTATCCAGTAAAAATATGGTCATTCGGACCCTGTTTTGCATGAATGCAGTAACCCCCCTCCCTGTTATGCAGTTTTACTGTGGTCACCTGGATCCCATTATTCAGTAATACTGCGGTCACCCAGCTCCCATTATTTAGTAATACTGTGGTAACTCAGACCTGTTATGCAATAATACTACAGTTACATGGACCCTGTTGCATTTAAATGAAAACAGTAAAGATGTTGTTGTATTCAGGGGCTGCGGGATGTATTCTTGCCACAGATTAGTGGCACACACATGTGATATAGCAAATACAACTATAATCCCAGCACCAATATAAATGCGTGCACCTACACGTACACAAACACACACACACACAAGCAAAGATGACCTACATCCATACCACGCACAAAAACATACGCCTGTGTGCATGTGTATTAATCCTCTGTGGTTTTAATCTATGCAGCAGCAGGATGGAAGCTGCTGCTGTTACATAAAAAACCTGGAGCTGCAGCACACTGCCATCTTGCAACACCTGCAACTACATACAGTAACTGCAACAATACCTGCAACCCACTACAGTAACTAAGCAACACCTGCAAATCACTACAGCAACTATAGCAACACCTGCAACCCACTACAGTAACTAAGCAACACCTGCAATCCATTACAGTAACTAAGCAACACCTGCAACCCACTACAGTAACTATAGCAACACTTGCATCCAACTACAGTAACTATAGCAACACCTGCAACCAACTACAGTAACTACAGCAACACCTGCAACCAACTACATTAACCATATCAACACCTGCAATCACCTATGACAACAATTGCAACTATTACGAAGCACTACACTACACTACTACAAATCAAAGATTCAACATTCTCAAATGTCACTTTTGATCTAGACAGAATTACTGGATGCTTGTGTGATAAAAGAAAAAAGTAGATACAAATAGTGCATATAAATAGACAAATAAAACAGGTAATTATACTTTCCATCTCAGACTTTTGTTTTTCTCTCAGCTCGTCTTATCAGGCAGCTTCCTCCCAGCCTGTGTGTAAGTGTGTGTCTGTGTGTGTGTGTGTGTGTGTGTGTGTGTGTTAGTATTATTATACAAAGAGCAGCAGCTGTCGCAGCTTAAGATCATTTTCACTCATGCTAGAAATAATTACATGTTTGATTAACACTGCCTTCTTTAATCAATTACTGTTTTATCCTGCTGCTGCCGGTTTGGAGGCAAAAATATCACAACAAGCCTTCTCAGTGAACGCCTCGTGTTGTGTCAGTTTCTCAGTGAATGTGTGACTTTGTTGTTTTCAAGCCTCATGCACAAATATTTAAAAGAGATTTTGAGCCAATTTCAATTTTTGATTAAACCTCCTGAGTCTGATTCATCGAGTGAAGGAGGTCTCACTCCCACACTAGAAAGAAAACCTGCTTCTGATTGCCAGCAAGAATTCTTCAGCAGTGACATTGTTTGTGTGCTAATAAAGCAGAAAGCTGTAGAGCCCGTTGTCAAGCATTTCAGATAATTTGTTTAATGAGAAGCAGAAGCAAGTGAGGAACAGACTGTGAATGCAGCATCTTACCGCTACTGCCTCCAGGATCTGCTTGATGACGTGCGCAGCGTCTCGCTCGCTGTAGTACCCACGCTCAACGATCCTGTACAAATACACAGAGTACACACTTTACCCTAGGACCCACCCTCCACAATCCTGTATAAATACACGAGTACACACTTTACTTTAGGACTAGCCATGATCCTGAAAGGCAACACAGAGTAAAGAGAGAATAAAGATACACCAACAGAGTACAACAAGAACATGTGACTCATTGACACATGTTTTTAATAGTTTTGTTGACAGCAGAGAAGAAATGATATCATTATTCTTAGTATAATTATATACAATTATTTTTCAATTATCAAGTCCTTGGGCTGGGACCCTTTCTGTGTGGTGTTGCATGTTCTCCCTGTGTCCGTGTGGGTTCTATCTGGGTTCTCTGTCTTCCTCCCACAGTCCAAAAATTCTCAGGCTAGTTGGGGACTCTAAATTGCCCGTAGGTATGAGTGTGTGAGTGAATGCTGTGTGTGCCCCATGATAGATGGTACCTGTCCGGGTGTATCCTGCCCTGTGCCTATAATGTACTGGGATTGGCTCCAGAAAACCCCTGTAACTCTAGTTAATGACTGACTGACTATTATTCTAATATAGTATAAATATACATGTTGTTTTCTGATTGACCAAGAGGTGGGAATCCAAACAGTTTAATGCAGACACAGTTCAGTTCAAGTTTAATCACTTGTTAAATAGTCATCTCCAACTGCTGCATCTCACTAACAAGCGGATGGGAGGAAATCATGACATTAATTTGGCCTTTCCTTGTTATCTGTTTGGAAAACACAATAATTGAGAAGAATAAGATGATGCAGAGGAAAAGACATGAACAAGAAAAGAAAAAGCATAAAAATTACATGAAAACATTATGGAATGTAATGAGGGTTCCAGGTATTAGTCAGACCCTTAGGTGTTTCCAGGGAAAGCAACATTATCCTGTTGGTAAATGGCCATAATGACATCATTAAGTTAATCACTGATTCACTGTTTTCAGGCACTTTGTGGAGCCACAAAGAACCACCCGATACCGACAATACTTTATACATAATCAATACTTAATATTGATTCGTTCATTGCAGGTTTGCATCCAAACATGAAAACAAATATAGAAAATCAGCAGAATACACCTTTAAAGATTTTAGTGATGAATGTTTTAGTTGTAATCAATTGCAGCGTCACTGCTGTTGCCATTGGTTACCAGCAGGCTCAGACCTCTAACCGTTGACAGTTGGCTGCCAGCCAATCAGAGAGCAGGATTTAGTGTTTGTGTGTGTGTGGGTGTGTGTGTGTGTGTGTACCTGTCAAACAGCTCTCCTCCCGTCACCAACTCCAGAACCAGAGAGATGTCCGAGTCTGTCTCAAATATCTCCTTTAGTTGGATCTGACACACCACCACCACAACAACAACGACAAGAGCAACAACAAGAAAACACAACAGCAACAACAAACAAAACAATGACAGGAACACAACAACAAAAAGCACAACCGGACCCACAACAACAACCAAAAACACAAGAAAAGCAATAAAAACCACAAGAATGACAAAAAAAACACAACAACAGCAAAAAACACAAGCAAATTACCAATGGCTCACACTTAAACAATATGAACGAATGCAACAATGATCCTCATTTGTTATTAGGGCTACACACTAAAAAGCTGGGTACCTCCTGAGTTTCAGTCAGTACAGCACACACAAACTCTGTTATTACATATTGACTGAAGCTAAAGCTTGTCTGCTTTACATCTATAACAGAATACTTTTAAAATGATATCTCACAGCTTATTAGTTGTTAGAATTTCAAATCCATTGTTCCTTAACCTGCTGTTGTTTTGCTGATGTTAAGGTGCAGAAGAAGCCAGTCACTAACAGTCAGTTTTAAAATCTGCTAATAGATTTGGGGGGAAAAACATATAATTTCAGTCAAAATGAAATGAAACCTGAAAGATCTGAAAATAAATGATTTAATCCGCAGATGTCAATTTTCCTATACAATATGAGGACCTGTGTTTGTTTGTTTCTCTCCCTGCAATAACAGTGTGCAAAACACACACAGCACCATATAGAATCAACACATTATCAAGACAACCACCTACTTACAATATTGGGGTGGGAAAGACGCAGGAGGACGCCGATTTCAGTACGAACAATTTTCTTGTCGATCTGTGACAGGAAAACACTTAAATCAGATGCAAAAAAAAGCTGATCAATTAATCAAAGTTCAATGGTTTATCAACAGACAGACACACAAAGTCTCTCTCTCTCTCACACACACACACACACACACACTTACACAATCCCTCCCTGACACTCACATGCAGACACTTCCACATACAAATATGACTGAAATATGTGATAGTCAGTCAGTGGATGATGGCTGAGGGACCGTGTGATGACCTCTGACCTCGGGTTTCTCCATGATGACAGAGCACTGACCGTTTTCTTCAGGACTTTGACAGCATACGGCTTCTGTGTTTGTTTCTCCTCACAGCGATACACAATGGACGTCGCTCCTCTGCATGAAGAAAAAAAATAACAGCATAAAATCTGATGCATTATTATCCCAATGCACAGAATCTGATGCAATATTATCACCACAATATGCCATGCCTTTTTAGCTAAAGACAGTATTCATATGTAAAGACAGTTAAAGGCAGTCCTGATAGTTAAAACCAGTCCCAATTGTTAAAGATAGTCACAATAGTTAAAGACAGACATGACAGTCACGATAGTTAGAGACAGTCCTGACAGTTAAAGACAGTCATGATAGTTAGAGACAGTCCTGACAGTTAAAGACAGTCATGATAGCTAGACACAGTCACAATATTAAATAGAGTCCTGACAGTTAAAAAATCATGGTAGCTGAAGAAAATCACAATATTAAATACTGTCCTGAGGGTTAAAGACAATCATGATAGTTCAAAACAGTTCCAATATTAAAGACAGTCCTGACAGTTAAAGACAGTCACAATATCAAAGATGGTCACAATAGTTAAAAACAGTCCTGATAGTTAAAGACACCCTGATAGTGTTCAATCTCTATAGTGTTGAAAACATGGAAGTTAAAGACAGTCCTGACCTTTAAAGACAGTCACAATTGTTAAAGGCATTTCTGATAGTTAAGGATAGTCCTAAAAGTGTTAAAGATAATCTTAATAGTGTTGAAGACAGTCACGTTTGAAAGACAGTCATGATGAAGACAGTCCTGTCAGGTAAAAACAGTCACATTAGTAAAGTGAGTCCTGATTGTTAAAGACAGTCTCAGTAGTCTTAAAGACAATCTCAACAGTGTTAAACATGGTCCCAATAGTGTTAAAGACAATCTGAATCGTGTTAAACTCAGTCTTCAATAGTGTTGAAGACAGTCCCAGTAGTGGTAAAGACAAGTCATGTCTCGTAAAGGGAGAGGGGAATTAACTTCTATAGGAACCCAGGCCTCTCAGTAGCCGTGTCATAGCAGGACCCCTCAGACTTTCCATGGCTACATAATCTTAAGTGACAGTTTTGACCATAACCCGGGGGGTTGCAAAAATCATAACAAAGAATTTATTTATATATTTATTTTCAGTCTAAACCTGTCCGGTTGTTGTGGTTTTTGTTTCCTACTCACAGAGAGAGAGAGAGAGAGAGAGAGAGTGAAAGAACAGCTGGACACAGGAGCTTTTCAGGAACGAATGGAGTACCTACGCCAGAGTAGGTAATCCGTTCGTTCACACTCGTAAAAGTTTCTGTAAATAGCCCTGAGTGGGAGGTTCCTCTTTTACCCCAAAGTTACTGCAGTGGAAATGTGCCTACAGTTAAAGACAGTCACAGTATTAAAGACATTCAGGATAGTTAAAGACAGCCTTCTTAGTTTATAAAACACACGTAGTGTGAATGTCTTTTTATGCTAAATATAAGGCCTAAGTTGTAATCAATGCAATTGATTTTCTGCATTGGAAACCAATTTTAGATCAATACAAGCTATACACAGATCAAATAGATCAATCGTTTCAGAACCGGCATTTATCAGAGTATGGAGCAGCAGCTGAGTGAGGCCATGTCACTACTCACTTCAATCCCTTTAGTCTTTGATTTCCACCAAAAAGCAGTTGATAGAAGGTGGGGCCTATAGTGGATAGAGGGAGGAGCCTGTAGAGGATAGAGAGGAAGGTTCTACAGCAGATATAGGCCAGGCCTTGCAGTGAATCGAAGGCGGGGCTTGTAGCTCATAGAAGGCAGGGCTCAAGCAGGAAAGAAGGCGGGCCTACAGCGTGATAGTGGGCGGGGCCTGCAGTGGAAGGAAAGTGGGGACTACTGTGGGATAAAGGGCGGAGCCTGCAGTCGTTAGAAGGCGGGGCCTGCTGTGGATAGAGGGTGGGGCCTGCAATGGTTACAGGGCGTGGCCTGTAGAGGAAAGAGGGAAGATCCTACAGCAGATGTAGAGGCAGGCCTTGCAGTGGAAAAAAAAGGTGGGGCCTGCAGTGAATCAAATGGGGGCTTGCAGCTGATAGAAATTGGGATTTACAGCGGATAGAAGGTGGGGCCTGCAGTGGATAGCAACCAGGGCCGACTGAGGAAAGAGGGTGGGGCCTTCATTAGATACAGGGCGGGGCCTGAAGCAGATAGCGGAGGGGGCATGCATCCGTCCTGACTCAAGATGAAACTTGAAAAGAATGTTTCTAACCTTTATGAGTAATTTTATTCGACTGGTAAAAATAATAAATATTATTAGTATAATAGTAATAAATAATTATAATCATTTCATTTACATAGCAACAAAAATGACAACAAATATTATCACATGGATGTGTCAGTAAATTTACTTACTCATACCTTAACTATCTAGGTATTATTATTATTATGATTATTATTTTTATTATCATCATTGTTATCATTATTATTGTTGTTCATATTACTGTTATTATTGTTGTGGTTATTATTGTTATTATAAAGGTCGACATGAACCCGTCTTCAGTACCCCCAGAACAAAGTGGTCCAGACCTGCCCAGTTCGTTACTCAAGCTGTAGACCTCCTCCACAGTCCCGTCTCTCCTGGACTCGTCCACCCAGAACTCCACCGGCTCAGACCCGGGCCGGGACGTCGGCATGATGACACCAGATCCCCTCAGGGACCAGGTCTGAGATCACACCAAGACCAGGACGTTAGGATTGGGTCAGATGTTCCTCGGAACCAGGAACAGAGCAATCCAAATAAGATCCCAGACGTAAATCCAGCTCAGTAAAACCAAGATTAGATGAGCAGAAGGGTGGTGTTCATAATCCTGATGGGCTGTAATCCAGACCGCCTGCCCCCGCCCCCCCTCCCCCAAACTCTGAACCAGAACCAGGATCAGAGAAATACAGATGAAATAGATTTAATCCAATGTGTCGCAGCTTCCACCGGGCCTCTAAAACGTGGATCAGCTCAGTCCATCACTCAACTCCAGGTTTAATCCTGTTTCCGTGTCTTTACAGACCGCCAGCCCCCCCAACCGCCACCTGCACCCGCACCCTACGAGACCAATAGCCTCTTCAACACCAGAGTCCGGCTGCGGAAACAGGCGCGGAACCCCAGCAGACTCGGTGGAGGATGCTCGGGTCTGGAGGTCTGATTCCTCGACAGGGTCGGTGGAGGATGTACGGCTCTGGAGGTCCGATTCCCGCGCAGGATCGGTGCGGAATGTCCGGGTCTAGACGCCCGATTCCCGCGTAGGCTCGGTGCGGTATGTCCCGGTCTGCAGGTCTGATTCCCGTGTAGGGCTGCTCCAGATGCCCGCTGGATGTGCTGCTGTAATATCACAGCCCCGCCTTCTGTCACCACTCCCACCAATCACAGCGCTGCAAGGCGGCCGAACCGCGCTCCCATTGGTCCAGCGGGCCTGTCAATCAACGCTCAGCAACCTAAATACAGAAATAACCTCAATACATAAATGATCAGCTGACAGCTGGGGGTCTGATCCTGCGGGATCAAACCCGCATCCCGGACACGAAGCCGTCATCACGTCTTCGATCATTATTAAAGATCTGTGAGATGGATTCTTAGTGATGAGGATTCGTGTTTACTCATTTTACTGTGAAACCACTTCTCAACACGTCATCATTAAAATAATCTCAGTTACGTCATCATTTAGAGCTGCTTAATAATCAGAGAGCATGTTATTACAGAAAAACACAATGTCACGTTGTCATCAGTGCTCATTATCTTTTATTAGTGGTTATGACTTTTTGCTATTTTTGTTTATTACTGTTTATTATTGCTACTATCCATTACTGTTTGTTGTTTAGTGTTGATTGTTTTTGATGTTTAGTTTTTATTAGTCATCATTGTTTATTCCTGTTTATTTGTAATTATTACCGTTTAATAGTGTTTCATACAATTTTTTAGTGTTTACCACTGTTTATTGCTGTTTAAGGGTGTTTTAACCAATTTATACTGTTTATCAAATTTATTGCTGTTTTGTACTGTTATTATTGTCTAGTAGTGTTGTTACTGATAGTATTTTTACTTCCTAAAATAGCAATAGCAATAGTAATACTACATATACATACAAACTTGGTAGATAGTTTAACTCTAAAAACGGTTTTAAAAAATTTAAAACACATGCTATTAACTAGTTTCACATTCTAGGTGGATGGGATATATCAAATTTATCAATCTTTTTCGGTTACACCCATTGAAAGTGTTTATTATTATTGTAAGAGATAATTGGTAAAAATGGACAAATTATTTAGATACCTGATGAATGCTTCTTAAAACTCAAAATACATATATATATATATATATATATATATATATATATATATATATATATATATATATATATATATATATATATATATATATATATATATATATATATATATATATATATATATATATATATATATATATATATATATATACATACATATATATACATACATATATATATACATATATATACATATATATGTACTACTTTTAGTAAAAGCATTTTAGGCATCTATAGGCTAATTAGTTGAAATGAACAGTGATAGTGTAAACCCTGCCCCTGGACTCGCAGGTGGGGCGACAGGTAGAACTGAATCCAACAGGCCAAACAGGGAAGAGCATCGGAGTGACGTCATCAGTGGGATGCGAACTTCCGAGTTTCACTTTTTGTCAGTAAAGACTTTCAGCTGAGCGACGTGTCCGGGAAGTTAGCGTAAGTGTTAGTTTGCGTTTCTACTCGAGTAGTTAGTGTTCCTTCTGCCGTAGTTAGTATTTCTACTCGAGTAGTTAGTGTTTCTGCTTCCGTAGTTAGTATTTCTACTCGAGTAGTTAGTGTTCCTTCTGCCGTAGTTAGTATTTCTACTCGAGTAGTTAGCGGTTCTATTCCGGTAGTTGGCGGTTCTGCTGCGTCAGTTTTATTGGTTCTGGTCTGTGGAGGTAAAATGGGTATTTCCGGACTTGTGTCGCTGGTTCTCGTCCCGGTCTGCTGGGTGTTGGTGTCGCTGGCGGAGGAGCCGGTCAGCAGAAAGGTAGCGCCCCGACCCACAGACAGCAACTCCAGCCGGGTGAACCACACCAGCGCCGGCAGCGAGCATTTCCCCGGCCTCGGAGCGGACTCCTCCATGATCCAGCGGGCCCTGTACGTCCTGATCGGAATCACCATGATCGGAGTCCTGTACTTCCTCATCAGGGCTGTGAGGTGAGAGGCAGCACAAATGATAACAGTGACAGGAATTATATTGAATTTTTATCCACAAACTAATTAAAAAATCTGTGATCATGTTGACACCTATTGTCTTCCTTTCTGAATATTTATTTAACTTAGTGTGTGTTCATGTGTGTGTGCAGGCTGAAGAAGCCGATGCAGAAGAAGAAATACGGGCTTCTGTCAAACTACGAGGAGTCTGTGGAGATGGAGGCGGTTGAGAGCGATGAGGATGACACACTGTACGAGGCTCGCAGTCTCCGCAGGTCAGAGGTCAACAACACTGTTAAAAGCTAGCGTGTGCGCACACACACATACACTGTCATTCTCCAACCAGTTCAGTTTCATACAGTTACACATTAACAGATATTTTCTTCTTAATTAAAAGTATTTAAAATATATAGTTCTCATATTGTTCCAACTTATCCCTTGAAATGTATTAAGACAGTTAATCAAAGTAAATAAATGAAAGTGATTAATTAGTCAGGAATTGATTGGCAGGAATGTGAAGTAAACAAAATCCACTGGTCTTTGGTCACAGTATGTCAGTATTGATCAGCTAATTGATCTAATCAGCTTCTCTCTCCTCAGATGAGTCCAGTTGGAGTTTCTTGACCTACCTGCTCAACCTCAGCTGTTATTGATTATTGATTGGGAGAGGACTGACTGCTTGAGGAAGAAACTGGACCAAAGTTATTGAACATTAATGCCAAAGCTGCTTGACTGAGCAGGATAATTATTTTTTTTATGTGTTGATGGAACACAACTCCTCTGTTTTCCTTTTTTTCTCCTCTGCTCTAAATGTGCTGAAACTACTGTAAAGTGACTCCAAAGAGCGGCTGCATCTAAATATATGAACTCAAACAGACTAGAGGACCTGGACAAGCCCGAGGACCACGGACCCTGTGCTCAGGACAGCAAAACGTTTCCCTGTCCAGTTTTCAACACATGTTCACAGAAACCTGAAGACTACGATGATGACGATACGGAAGGCTGTTTCTAAGTGAATAATGAATAAATATTCAGGTTTGAAGTGTGACTAGATGTTTCAGGAGCTCGTTAATGACAGTTTTTTTTTTCATGATGCAGATTTTTATTCAAATTTTCAGATTGTTAACACATCAAAATATTTACAAACAGAATTAAATAAATTAAAACAAATGCCAAAAACGGGGTCCTTTTGTACTACTACTAATATACCTGTGTGCTTGCGTGTGTGTAGGTATATATGTATGTATGTATTTATATATATATATATATCCATACATACACACCAACCAGCCACTTTATTAGGTAGATCTTGCTGAACTGGTCTGGTCTCTTCAGCTGCTGTAGCCCAGGCCAATGGGATGTATGTTTTTATAATGTTTGTATGATATTCTGAAACCCTGCTTCTTGACCATGGATGATTAATACACCCGTGGATCTATGTATGCAACACACATGGTGACGTCATTCACCAGTACTGTAGGAAAAATCACACCCAAGTGGCATAAAAGCTCCATAAAAGCTCCACAGTTCGGTTAGAAAAGCTGTAGACAGGGCAAGTTGCAGTACTTGCAAAGTGAAAATTACACCAAAAGGCACGCATGCTAATAATTTCCAGAAACATTTGTACGCACAGCAATTACTTTGCGTCTTGGATCCAGTTTTTGAACGAAAAACAGGATTTAGCCTGTGTCCTGCTCTTAGTACTGAAGGTAACTTCACCTCCAACGTGTAAAACCTACACCTGTAAAAGCTCAGTGTTAAATGAATCCTTCTCATGCATTAACATTACATTTAGATTCGGACTGGCTCAGTAACTATACACTGACCTACCCACTGTTGGTTCAAAAGTTGATGTTACTTCAATGCTTTTATCTTTTGTTCTGAGATAAGATATATGGTGAACGAAAACAAAGTCTATGCTAATCGACCTGTTTGTTCACATGTTTTTGCGTCTTGAATGTTACCCATCATCACCATCATTATCATACCTTACTTAAACATCGAATTTCCATTGACAGCAAGCTCTCTTTTATAAAACCACTGTGTTACAATATGAATCAACATCAACGGGAAAACATGAAACTGAGATGAAATATTAATAAGACTGATGATGTTTGCTTCCTTCTCTTGTTTTCTGTCTTAACCTAAGAAGATTGAACATGTTCATACAATAATGCAGAACCAGCTATAAATGTATTATTAATGAAGTTAGAAACCTTTTACTGTGTTTCTTAGTGTGGCATCAATACCACAAATAAATGAGGCACAGCTTCAGGCAGAGCAACAGAATCAATATGTCAGTATCATTCTTAAACATTTTAAGAACATGTATTACAGAGTGAAATTAGTCTTTAATCTTCAATAGCTCTTCCTATATCTTACTGGTGATGAGATAGTGTATTTGAGGTAGCAGCCAAACCTTCTGTCTGAATATCCCTTACTAACTAATCCCAGCAGGTGGCGACAAATAAATACTCTGCTGGTGAAATAGGAAACATACAACTGTTTATTATTTACAGATGATACAAAACAGGTTTTACCACAAAGAGAGTGAACAGGTGATGTAATGAGACATGAGTGTGATAAGGAGCACATTTAGGGAAGCTTCTATTCTTTAGTTGGTTTTGGAAAATTAAAATGGCTGAAAAATACACTACATTGTACATCACCCTGTGAACAGCTGGCCCACAAAACAATGTTATTATCAATATCAAAAATAAAAAAAATCTCCCCAAAAGCTTTATATAAGGATATGAATGTATATTCAGCTAGAGCTCTGTCACAAAATTTGTGTTGTTGAGTTGAGTTCGAAGGCTGAAATTGCAGATCATTTCAGTGCAAAAAAAATCAGAGCCTCAAAATCTCAACATGTGGTGAACATATTTATCTCCATAACCATAGTTACTATCACTCACACTACATCAGATATTTGATGCCATTACTGCATAGATCTATTTGTATTTTTCACACACACACACACACACACACACACACACACACACACACACACACACGATCTCTCTGTTAGTTTAGGGTTCAGTATTTTTCCACTTCTTTCTTGTTAATTTTATATGTGAAACACTTCAAACATATAAAAAAGATTCTCTATACAAGTTATGCTGTTATTATTTAGGATTAAATAAATATATGAACATCAACCATTTGACACTTTCCATCCAAATTACAAAAATGTATTTTACTTTCTTGAGAATCTCCTGCTCCGTCACCTGATTAGGTAAATAAACCAGCCAAACAGATGTGTACGTGTGTGTGTGTGTGCAAAGGCTGGGAACTGAGGATATAACCACATCTCACACACACACACACACACACACACACACACACACACACACACACACACACACACATACATGGACAGACACAGACAGCTCTCTAATTGGATCCGCCCCTTCTCTCCTCTGGGACCTGTTGCTTTTATTTTGTCGTCTCTCCTGGGACCGTCTGATTGGCTGAGATGCTTATCAGTGTCAGCTTCACACCTCTGCATCATTGGCTTGTTAGAGTGACAGGCCACGCCCCCCTGACCCCATAACCCTCCTATCAGCACTCATGTGTGATATCTGTGATTCTGGCAGACTACACTGTGGGAAAACATCCTGCAGAAGCTCACAGGACAATGATGATGATGATAATGGTAATGGCGATGGTAATGATGATGATGATGATGATGATGATGATGAAGAATAGGACAGTGACTAAGAGAGAAAAGCACAGATGAGAACATCTGTGGGATCAAATTATTAAACTGTCAAATATTTGGAGGATGCAGACTTGAGATATGGACCTTCAGAATAAAAGCATTGGGGTTTACATTGCAGTTCTGAGATTTAGTACTTCTTCAGTTCTGGGATTTAGTACCAGGGAGCACAGAAATTTAAAGATCAGAGTGTGAAACAAAATTAACATGACGACACCCCCAAAAATGGCCAGTGGTCATAGGTCAATAGGTGTCACACACTCCTAGGAGTGGACTGAATACACAACACTAATGAGTTTTTGCTTCGGTGTTCGTCTTTGGGATGTATCAGTCTCTGTCTGACCTGGTTTAACATTGACCTGAATTTTATGGTTGTGAAAGATTCTCCTGGATTTTACAGATAGGCCTGCCACATTGGAATAACATTGTTCTTCCTTATTCTTCTTTTCCTGCCGCAGGTTTTTTTGATGATTTGAGGGAACTCCATTTCAGGTTACCAAAGGTTCAGAGCACTATCCTGATGTATGTTAGTTTGCCATTGTCTGTTTGCCATCTGCACCTATGGGAACCTTCTTGGCCTGGTGAAGTAGGGTTTGAATAACCCCTAGTTTTTGCTCCAGTGGCTAGTGGGAGACAAATAAAAAACACTGGTCTGTGTGTATGCGCTTTGAATGCAGCTCAGTGCTTGGGTTGGCCTCCTTACCTAGGGACACTCTAGGAAAGAAAGACCTCAGGAAAATTAAAACTTGTTCAAACCTGGAGACATCACTGAGCTGCTCCTGGGAGATTGTGACACCTATTCACATGTTAGTTTCACACTCTTTCACACTCTGAGTTTAAGACTCCTGAGATGCCAGCCACTAATGAAAGTATGGGAGGTGAAACATCTTCAAAAAACTAAGATGTCCAATTGCTTTTTTCTACAACTCTTCAAGCAAAAAATGCATGTATAAGCATGAGAGAAAATGAACCAAACCCGATCCCTGTGGCAGTCACTGTTCAGAGGAGAAGTTTTCATATTCTGTAATCAATATTGCAGATATGAGCAAAGCGAGAGCACAAATTTAATGTCTGTGGTGATATGTTGGGTGTGGATTAGACTAATCAAAATGCCTCTGTTGGGAGATTTAATAATTATTCTTGGGCAACATATCTTAGCATATTTGTCATCAGTGTAATAACAATAAAGCTTTGTCTTCATATTAAATCAGGATGGGGACGCTTTAAATGTTAATGTGAGTTGGTGTGAACTGAAGTGGTGAAAAATGACATGTGATGCTGCTACATCTGCAGTTCCCACACACACACACACACACACACACACACACACACACTCATCTCTAATCGAATCCCTTTTTTCTCCTCTGGGACCTGTTGCTGTTATTGCATCGACTCTCTTGGGACCATCTGATTGGCTGTGATGCTTATCAATTCTCAGCTCCACAATCACTCATCATTGGCTCATCAATCTTTGAATATGAAATATTTGTCATCAGTAGTAAAACCCTTCATACGACAGTTTCTGTTGACTGTTGCTGATGTTTTCATGAAAGAAGCAAAAAATGACTGAATGATCATAAAGCTTTTTCTTTGCTCAGTTTTTCTTTGCTCGTTTTTATTACGTTTTTCAACATTTATGATAATAATAATACATTCTGTTTGTAATTCACTTCATATTTGAAGCAGATCTCGAAATGCTACAGAGTAAAAATACACACACACATATTCTACCAAACATCACACTATGAACAGGTTAAGAGAATAAACACACCAAAGGCTCCTTTAAAAATAAAAGACCCAGATCTGGTTACTGATTCTTCTGCATGGATGCAGAACTTAAAGCGTCAAACTGACACTATGAAAAACAAGATCATAACATCTCATGAATTCATTCATATTGCTGCTCCGACTGTGAATATCACATTAAAGCACTCTTGCTATAAAGGAGCTTACAGCAGTTTTTTTAAGTTTCGGTTTAGTCTAGAATATTTTTCACATTGTCTTCCATCGGGCTGAAATTTTCATCCCCTGAGCTTGGAGACAGAGCCTCCTCCAGGCTCTTCGCCCGGCCCCAGGGGGCCCCGGGGTCCTGGTCTGCCAGCAGCCGGTCCAGGAAGCTGATGTAGCGGAGGGCGAGGCGGAGGACCTGGTTCTTGCTGAGCTTCCTGTCGGGGGGGTGGGTGGGCACAAGCTGCCGCAGCTCGGCAAACGCTCCGTTCACGTTCTGCTGCCGCCAACGCTCCCGACTGTTGGTGAAGACCCGACCCATCCTGGGATGGAAACCTGTGGGGGTCATGCGATCATGAGCTGTTCAATAGTGCTTTAATTGACATTATTGATCCATTTGATTTGATTTTATTTATCAATTTGATCTGATCAATACGTACCTTCACTGAGCTCCACCTCACACGGACTTGTTCTGTGTTTCATCACAACTATTGATCTGCAGACACAACACACAAAACAGATTATTGATCATCTAATGACTGAATACTTTGATTATTCATTTCCTGATGTCATGAACTGAACTTGTTTTTAAGGAGTTTTTTTTTTAGATTGAAGGGTCAGAGGTCAAGGCCTGAAACACAACAAATTTAATCAAGGTGATTGTTATTATAATAGTTTATTTATACTTTATTTGAGTATTTCAATGTGAAGCTGCTTTATACTTCATCTGACAGCTTTAGATATGTTAATATTTTTTTATTTTACATAAATTAATATAATTTAATATTTCACTATCTGTATTCCATTAAATTGTCTCTGTTGTACTATTAATCAACACAAAGTATCTCAAGTAGTATAATGTATTATAATATTATAACAATTTGTATGATCGGTATCTTTACTATTTTTACTGGAGTAAATTATTGAAGTACTTCCATCATGCATCAGGTTGCACACCATAATATTATCTATATGCGTATGACTTTGTGCTTTATCCTTGATGTTGTCTGTATGTTACTTTATGGATTTTTTACGAAAAGTTAAATCAAATCAAACAAAATAATAATAATAAAAAAACATAACTTTTGTGATTCTCACCTGTTGCGGATTCTCAGACAGGATTCAGCTGGCTCACTGGGCAGGATTTGCGGGTCCAGGCAGGTTGTGCGGGTCCAGGCAGACGGGGGTCCAGGCAGACGGGGTCCAGGCAGACGGGGGTCCAGGCAGACGGGGGTCCAGGCAGACGGGGGTCCAGGCAGACGGGGTCCAGGCAGACGGGGGTCCTCTGGGTCCAGCTCAGCTTCAGGATGCTTCTCCGCGTCCCGTCTCCTCTCTTATATACCGTGCCGTGACGCGTCGCTACCATGGAGACGCCATTAATTATGACCGTCTCATTAGGCGCAGCCAGCACCCCAGGGACCTCCAGGGACCCCCGGGGACCAGGGGCCGCCTCTCCGCCCCGCCCCCCCCGCTGCAGGAGTCGTGTTTTCCGGCGTCAACTCCTGGTCACGACGCCTCGGAGGCTCCTCCCCTTTACTGCCGCGTAGGTAGTAATATTTTGACTACATCAGTTTTATGAAGTAAAAGTATTAAAGTACTATCTGTTAGATGTAGTAAAAGTAGTCAAGCTTATAAGTCCTATCAGGTTGATATAGTAAAGTAAGTATGAAAGTACATAGGTCTTAAAGGTAAAGTACTACAGTCAAAGGAAAGAAGGTAGACACATGTGTGTGACCCAAGTTGACAAGTGAGGTTACAGGGAGAAGAGATAAAGATGGTGGAGGATTTAAAGTATTTAGGAAGGATGAAAAGTGTGGAAAAGAGGTGAATAAGTGTGTACAGGCAGGGTGGATTGGGTTGAATATAAGTGAGTTTCAGCTAAAATGAAAGGAAAGGTGTACAGAAGTGTGGTGACCAGTGATGCTGTTAGGATGAGAGACAGAGTCACTGAGGAAAAGACAGGAGGCAGAGATGAAGACTGGCCAGGAGGGATGGTATCAGGAAGACAGAGAGGCCAGAGTGAGATGGTCTGGACATGTCCAGAGGAGAGAACATGAATATATTGGTCGATGCATTGTGTGTATGTAATATTTATTGTTCAAACGATTGTTTCCATTTTTATTAAAATGTAAGCAGTCCGGGCGACACGGTGGAGCAGTGGGTAGCACTGTTGCCTCACAGCAAGAAGGTCTCAGGTTCAAGACCGCCTTGGGGCCTGGGTCTGGGACCTTTCTGTGTGGAGTTTGCATGTTCTCCCCGTGTCTGCGTGGGTTTTCACCGGGTACTCCGGCTTCCTCCCACAATACAAAACATGCTCAGGTTAATTGGCAAACTCTAAATTGCCCATAGGTGTGAGTGTGTGTGTGAATGGTGTGTGAATGGTGTGTGTGCCCCACGATTGGCTGGCGACCATCTGGGGTGTATCCCTGCCTCTCGCCATAAAATGCGCTGGGATAGGCTCCAGCAGACCCCTGCGACCCTGAAAAGGAATAAGCGGGATAGAAAATGGATGGATGGATGGATGGATGTAAGCAGTCCAATAAATCCAACTTTATAGAATTATTAGACACATATAGATAGTGTATAAATTATCTATATGGGATTAAATCTGCCTCATGTTTTAAACCACTCAATCCACACAGAAGCATACACAGTTCCCTGGACTGTCACACCCCCCCACCCACCCACCAAAATTGACACTATGCACATGCAAAAATTGCACACACTTGCTGCTGCTGCTTAATGCACACAGCTGGGACAATCAGTGTTGTCTTGTTTTGTCTTGTTGAATCTGTCTTCATTGTTACTTATG
The DNA here is from genome assembly GCA_036785175.1 of Eupleurogrammus muticus. Classification (NCBI taxonomy): domain Eukaryota; kingdom Metazoa; phylum Chordata; class Actinopteri; order Scombriformes; family Trichiuridae; genus Eupleurogrammus; species Eupleurogrammus muticus. The sequence continues at coordinate 20,486,915 of JAYKQN010000006.1, read as the reverse complement.
TCTTGTCTTGGGGTACTCATGGCTTGTCCTGTCATACCTGTTTGTTCGTTCCAAGTTTAGCAACACTAGGCAAAAGTAGCCTTAAGCTACTGCACTTTACCATTGTTAAAACATAGTTTAGGATTGTTCCGTCTTGCGCACCTGCACTTTAATGTTGTTGTACATGTTCGCAATTTCGATTCCTTTGTATGTCAAGTACATGTAAAGAAATTGACAATAAAATTGACTTTGACTTTTGACTTTGATACATCCTATATTCAGAAACTGTACCTTAAGATAAGCAGTCATGACTTATGTGAAGTTGTGATGAAGGAGGTGTAAACTAAATTGAGATGATTTTGTTTAAATCTTTCTTGTAAGGATGTCAAAATTTGTCAAAATTTCGAAATAAAAAATAGGAAAGTGCAAAAGAGAGATATCAATTTTCAGGAATCAAGTATTCATTAACATCGTAGACTTACAGCTTTTCTACATAATGGACATAAATAAAGTCCTGAAAGCTGATCCAAACATTTCCTACACTATTTTTGCTGTTTAATTGCCGATTGTATAACCACTGTATATCAGCATGGAGGGAAGCCGGAGGTCTGGCTCTTTTTTTAGTTCTACAGCTATGCAGAACCTGATGGTCTACACCTAGTTAGTCAGGACCTCATCCTACAGCAAGATGATCCAGATCATAACCAATTTCAATAAAAACGGAAAAATCAAGGTGTGTTAAACCTTTTGCCTGCTTTCACATTATATCTATTTATATAATAGAACTACTCTATAATACATCCACTGTATTGCTGAGACGTTCAGCTGACTAACGTCATGCGTTATTGATCCTGTGGGGGCGGTGACGAGCCATGAAGGGTTCACACCAACATTACAAGCTACGAAGAAGAGGAAGAAGAAGACGAAGAAGAAGGCCAAGAAGGAGGAGAAGAAGAAGAGCACCGTGCACATAACTTTAGCATGTTAGCGGCATGTAGCAGCAGCTGTTCTCCGGATTCATCGGCGACTGACATATGAACGAATGAGTGTGAGTATAAAGCAGATCTACGCGAGAAAAACACACACACGCGCACACAACTACACACACACATGAATGTCGTGCAGCTGGTCAGCTACTGTGAGCAGGTTACTAACTACTGCTGTAGTTAGCAATGAAACACAACTAAATATTACAAATCTGCTGCAGGTCAACTGCACGTTACTATGGTTACTAATAACAGTAGCCAATAACTATGGCTACTAACTACAGCTGCAGTTTAAAAACTACAGCTACACGTTACTATGGTTACTAACTATAGCTGTAGGTTACTGTTGTTGCTAATTATAGCTGCAGGTTACTAATTAGAGCTACACATTACTATGGTTACTAACCATAGCTGCAGGCTACTAATCAGAACTACACATTACTATGGTTATTAATTAGAGCTACACATTACTATGGTTATGGTTATTCAGGTTATTAAATACAGCTGCAGGTTACTATAGTTACTAACACAGCAGTGTGATAGGAGATGTGCCTAAAAAGAAGAAGCAGAGTTGGGAGGTTTTCCTCCACAGTGATGAAGAAGATTAAATTAAATGAACTTTTTACTGAGGAAAAAACTGCAGCAGGAACCTGCATGTTAGGGGACACATACAATAATCTGTATTACATGTATGTTACTGGACATGAGAATAACTGCAGTCATGTTTATTTTGTTGAATGAAATGCTTTACTTAGTGTAATATAATGTGAGTATGATCACAGGCTGGTCCATTTCTTTGAGCTAATGTGTTTGTTTATTCATCATTGTATACATCAGGATGCTGAATACTGACAAGTCATCACAGATTTTATTCATATCATGCAGCCCTGGCACAAACATTACCAGTTCCAGTTACAATAAACAACAACTTAATAGCTCGTTAGATATTAGCTTGTCTGACGTATATGTGTTTGCTGTGGTTTCAGACGACGATGTGACAGGAGCCTGTGTCAGTGGTGTCTGTGCCGCAGGAGGACAGGAGGAAGTCAGGAGGTCAGGAGGAGGGCCAGAGGAGGACAGGGGGAGGGTCTGAGGGTCTGATCTCCATCAGCGTCCGGGATGGAGACGTGGACCCCCAATCCCCGAGCCAAGCCCTTCATCCCCCGTCAACAGAGGAGCCTCTACCTGACCTGGAAATACAAGCTGACCAACAAGAGGACGCTCCGCCGCTTCTGCCAGGTCAGACCCGATCCACATAGCACAAGAACTGGAAGTCAGGGTTTGGCTTGTATTCTTAACTGTTCAGATGGACTATCAGGAGTCAGGTGAGCTGTCAATGTTCAATCCTGTGATTGCTCCTCCTGTTCAAACATTGAGTTTCTTTAGATGTGCTTTAACGTCAGTGATGAAGGTAAAATCCACAGTGACACATGATAAGCAGCATAAACAAACACTCAGAGGTCTTTGAACACATCACATATATGTTGTGGAACATGTCAGCATCTCAATATGTAAGTAAACTATCAAGAGTGGGGGAAAAAAATGAACATCTTGATAGAAAAAATAAATATAGAATTATAAAAAAGCTGGAGAGTGCCCGTCATGTGGCTGCACATATTGCTGCTTCCCTGAGGTAACTGCGTTAGCTCACAACACATAACCCGGGATGCTTTTACTTCGAAAGGTCTTCATATGGCACTCGGACAGTTTGAAGTTGCGGTAGCTAAATTTGTAGTAATTTGTTATAGTAGAACGCCTGTAAATGGAGAAATTTCTTGCTGTCAGCAGGGGGCACTGTTACTATAATTACATATATGCCACATGCTGTTTCATGGCCAACCTCAAAATTCTCCGTCCAGTCGCGGTACATTGTTGCCTTAAAATATAAAATTCAGCACAAACTTTGATCACCCACATCCTTGGATAACACTGATAAAGTTTGAAGTCGATCGGCCTAAAATGTCTGAGTTAACAGCAAATTAAAAATGGCTGTTAATGATTTGTGCTTGCTCCAAGAGGCTTTTTTAAAAAATTTTGTTTGGATCTGGTGCATAGGTCTACTATATTTACTGAATGTCATTCATGTGTCTCAAATGTAAAGGAATTTGATTTACTCATTGGTGCAGAGTTTCACGAGTTGTGTTGCATCTAAAGGCCTCACCGAAAAGGAAAATATGCACAAATTCACATGTGGTTGACTTCTTGTTGGGGAAAAACTTCATGAACATCAAAGCAACTTCAGCTCCATGCATCAGCCTGCTCACTATAGAACTTTGTGTGTATTTTGGAAGCGTCTGGTGTGTGCACTTATTTTTTTATGATTGTGTGCTGCACACAAGACTCTGTACTCCTTCTTAAAGCTACCAACAGCATTGAAGTATCTTTGTATGTCATGTCCTATGCAGTAGAAGGATGAAGAAAAAGAGACATTCTTCTATAAGCCTTTATTATGAAGTTTATCAACAAAACCCTCAATACCAACACAGAACAGACACAGCTGGTAACTTCAATTGCTAAAAGCTGCTGGTGTGGGAAGTGGAGGCTAAACTGGGCTTTCTAAGAACTTTAAATAGCTGTAGACTCGTTAGAAATTACACAGAGCAGATCCAAGTTAAAAGCAGTAGAAACAGGAGCCTGACTCCCGCATGTCCCCACAGGCGGGTGCTGTGCTCTTCCTGCTGATAACCGTCATCGTCAACATCAAACTCATCCTGGACACCAGAAGAGTCGCTAATGAGGAAGCGGCAGCTCAAGAATATGGTATAATACCCGTTACATCACATGTGCTCATGCTCTATGTTCCTGAAGCAGCTGCTTATTAAATGTCTGCGAGGGAGCTGTGGTTTTGCTATAAACGCCCACACACACTAAGCGTCTTTCCTGCTCTGTCTCTCCAGCGGGAAAAGAGACAGTCATTGTCGCTTTTTACACGACCGTCCAATCAGAGTGGAATGCCACAAAGACCAAATGTCACAGCCTACACATTAAGAAATGACTCAGTGCTGAACAACAACAATAATCCCTTCATCCAGAGCCAGCCCTTCACCTTGTTCTCATAGATATGAGACAAACTGTGCACACTTTTCTTTATCATATTAACAAGAAAGTCTCACCTTACAAATGCTGTCCAGTTCTCCCAGCTCTGCTCTCAGTAGAAAACACATTGGTGGACACACAGACTCAACAACTATTGACTTGTCTGTGGTCCATCATGGGATAAATGATGAATACATTTCTAATCTCTACTATTAGTGCTAAATGTAAAATCTGGTTACTAAAGTAATATCATTTTATACCTTTGCACTAATCATAGAGTCACAGTCCGTATGATAGATAACATCAAACGGTAAAAATGCAGGTTGCTTAACATCAAGACAGTTGCAACTTGGTGGATCTTCATTTATTCCTCGGTGCCTGATGCTGGTGTAATGCTCCTTTTTTTTAGATGACGTGAGGCCCAACATGGAGACACCACGCAGGCCAGCCAATGGACGCAAAGTCCTCGACATCGAGGTTTACTCCAGTCGCTCCAAAGTCTACGTGGCCGTGGACGGAACCACCGTAAGTGTCTAATCTGTCTGTGTCTCTCTGTGACATGGTAAACCCACTCAGATCTGGGACTGTAGTGGTGTGTGTTGGATCACAGCATTTATTGTGTGTGTGTTTCTTTGTATCTTGCAGGTACTGGAGGATGATATGAGGGAACAGGGCAGAGGAATCCACGTCATCGTTCTGAACCAGGCGACTGTAAGACTGCTGGATATTCTTTATGAATTTATTCATTAAATTTATTCGCCGATCATTCATTTATATTTGTGTGTGTGTCTCAGGGTCATGTGATGGCCAAAAGGATATTTGACACCTACTCTCCTCATGAGGACGAAGCCATGATCCTCTTCCTCAACATGGTGACCCGAGGACGAGTCCTCATCTTCACCATTAAGGTTTGTCCCACCGTCTAGATCTGCCTGTCTCCATCTCTGTGTCTTTATCTCACCGTCTATTTCGTGTACAGGATGAAGGGACATTTCACTTGAAGGAAGCTGCTAAGACTCTGCTGAAGGGTTTGGGAAGCCAGGTGTCCATCAGCCTCAGCTGGAGGGACATGTGGACTCTAGTGGTGAAGAAAGGAGGTATGAGTGTGTGTGTGTTTATATATGTGTGCAAGACTTTTGCATTGATATAATGGAACTTCTGTTTGTGACTGACTGAGAGAACAAATGCCACCACAAGTCAGCAGACCATGTTGGGCTTTCCTCTTTGGTCATTGCTCTTTCAAAATGAAAACTTACTGTGTGTGTGTGTGTGTATTGGTGTCCGTGCAGGTCAGGTGTACGGAGAGAAACACTCCAAGTCTCCAGCCCTGTCCACCTGGGCAGATGCCGTGCTGCTGAAGACCCAGGTGCAGCTCACTGCCTCTGAAGGTCAGATACCTGCTTCATATAATAATAATAACATTGATAATAATGTAACCCCTGGTGTGGAATAAGGGAATATTCCTCCTTATATCATGAACTGGACCATCATATAACTCGTTTTTGGGGGGTAGATGGTAAGGTAGTGTAGTGTCCAGACTGTGACCTCGCTCCCTCCTTCCCACAGAGGCAGAGTGTCACTGGGCCGACACGGAGCTCAACAGGCGCAGGAAGCTCTTCTGCAGCAAAGTGGAAGGATACGGCAGCATCTGCAGCTGCAAGGACCCGGCCCCCATCGAGTTCAACCCCGAACCCGTGAGACATACGACCAGCTTCTTCTGTTCACTGTTTCACAGTCAGGAGTTAGGGAACCACTAATAAACTGTATGAGGCTTATAATGAATGTTAAGGATTTTTTAAAGTATGTCCCTTGTAGGTTAATCAGGTAAATATTTTCTCAATACGTTGGACCGTTTGTAAAATGCCAGTATGGCCAAAATACAATCTCAAATGTGTCCGAGTAGTCGCTAAAAGGTGAGAGTGTACCTGACAAGTAGAGCTATAAAATGAGTAGAACTGTACTAAAAAAGTAGAACTATATAAAATGACTAGTAAGATACATTGAATCATTATAAGTTATTTGTACTTATTTTTCTGTTCTGTTCTTTCTTCCAGCTGGTCAGTAATAACGTCCAGAATGTTCCTGTGGCTGTGATCGCGGGGAACAGACCCAACTACCTGTACAGGTGAGACCTGCTGTTCTTTTCAGCCTTTGACCAGTCTGGGTGCTAAACTATAAACTCTGTGGTATTAAAAAGGTGTGGCGTCAGTGGTTGTGTGTCTTCGAGCATGTGCTGAGAATATTGTATTAGATTAAAGAATGAAATAATAATGTCCGTGTATGCTCTGGCTGTGAATGTCATAGAAATAGATATGTAGCTGCTGCATTGGCTGCAGGATCCTACATTGGTCCAGCAACTAAACTCTCAGAAGACTTGATGAGTTCTAGCACTTTGCATTGTGGGTCACCTCTACCCAACATGTGGCTGTGGTTGGGTAGAGGTTATATGACTGATGCATTGATACACCTCAGCAACAGGCTGAAGCAGTGAATGCACAATCCACATTACAGTATTTGTGGATGGTGAATGCTGTATGTTTTGTAAGAAAATGATAAATCATGTTTTATTCAGTTAATTTGTGTGGTGTCAACCAATCGGTAAAATAAAAGCACAACACACACGCACACACGCACACACACACACACACACACACACACACTCACACACACACTGTAGGCAACATGTGCACACAAATTATAGCTAAATTCTCATACACTGTACTGACTCCAGGAACTAGGAACCATACATCTGAAGGCAGATAAAAAACATGTGATAATTTTATTGATCACGTGTGTGACACATGGTCAAAATAGAAAGGCCAACATTTGTCTTTTATGCATGAAATAAGGTAAAGCAGCTGCTTCTGTTTTCAGGATGCTGAGGTCACTTCTGTCCGCACACGGCGTCAACCCCAACATGATCACTGTGTTTATCGACGGATACTACGAGGTATCAGTTTCCTGTTTCCTCTGTTCTTCTCATGTTCCTCCTAATCCTTCAGATTAGCAGCTATGTGTTTGTGTGTGTGTGTGTGTGTGTGTGTGTAGGAGCCGATGGATGTGGTGGAGCTGTTTGGACTGAAAGGAGTTCAGCACACACCCATCAGCATCAAGAATGCCCGTGTTTCCCAGGTAAACTTCAGATCAACACTCGTCAAACGCAGTTTAAAACGAGGATCAAACTGCTGATGATGGTGTTTGTGTCTCTGCTCTGTCTCAGCACTACAAAGCCAGTCTGACTGCAACCTTCAACCTGCACCCAGTGAGTACACTTCAACATCTCCTCCACGTCAGCTGTAACAGAGCCTTAGTGAATCTGGTTTGAAGTCTCTGTTCGGCATTTCATTTCTTAGGTTAGATATGTGTGGATCACTTCCCGATTGAGTCTAGTTAACTTCCTTTTGATGAAAACTGTTTTTGCTGTTCTGTAGTAAAACATTTATTATTCAATTGCAGTGATGTTGAAGAAAAAGAAATTTGTAGCAAAGCTTTGTTAATAACTCTTCACAAGGTGTGGAACAGTGTGTTCCATGCGTGTCTGTGTGTATAGATACACTCTCCTTTGCCTTGTGCCATTCATCTAAAAAGCTACATGGTGTGTTTGTATAGATACACGTCTGCAACACACTGCCTGTGTGCGCAATGCATATGCATTGTTGAACATATTACCTTTTATTTTGGCACCATGATAACCGGTTAGAGCCGTCAAGCATATCTAGTCTCTTGTCTTATTCAAACAGTGAAAATAATCTGTTGACATCAGACCAGTAATATTCACTATATTGTTAGTGTCTGTAAAGACAAAAGAATTATGTTGTGAACATGTCTGGTATCCGTTTCAAACTAAAAACCCCTCGGTTTGTTTGTGCTATGAATTAATTCAGAAAAGGTTTTTCATGTAAATGCCTGTAAACAGTGAATTTCTTATACAGTTTATTTTATCTCTATCTTGGCCAGCAGGACATCCTTTCATACTGTACAAGGCTGATAAAAGTGTATCAGTCAGCATTGGTGCATCAGTTAAAAACACACCTCAGAAATAAAATGTCTGTAATGTTGTAATTACTAACTTCTGAAATTGCTTGGTAATTTATACAATTTTCTTTGTTTATTTATTATTTATTTCATGATATATTGAATTGATTATTATGCTGTCGATACTTTACAAACCCAGCAACTGTTGTTTGTTTTCTTCAGGAAGCCAACTATGCCATTGTCCTAGAGGAAGATCTTGACATCTCCATCGACTTCTTCAGGTACGACGAAAGATATGTACTTTATCATTATAATTCTGTACTAAATATATAAACAGTCAATTATAATTATGTACTAAATATATACACATAACCAACATTATACTGTACTGAATATATCCACATAATCAGTTACTTTGAAAAACAATTTTGTATTTATTAACATTTTGTTGATGTTTATTAGCAGCCAGAGTCACCACTAGATGTCATTATAACCACATGTATCCAGTATGATGCCATCAACGTGTGAATGGACAGTCTGTAATGTGAAGTGAGGCGTTGAAAAGACTAGAAATGCAGTTTATTTACCATTGTACCATTTCATGTACACGGACGAAGAGCTGAAGATTTTTATTAACACAGAGAGTTAGTAGAAATACAGATGTTATTGACTGGGAGGTGACTGATTCAGCTTCCAATGATATTGCTGTTTTGTTTCAGTTTTCTGAGTCAGACCGTGCACCTGCTGGATGAGGATGACAGTCTGTACTGTATCTCAGCCTGGAATGACCAGGTGAGTCCAAGCTGCTGTACCTGTTGCACCTGCTTGCAGTCTGAAATTAGTCCAGTCCAAAACGTGAAAAAACAGAACTTTTCAAAGCCTTGCGTGAAATTTGAGATTATTTTTTATTATACTTTTTTTTTTATATAAGAATAAAGTATTAACAGGCAGTTCATTACAGAACGACAATACAAGTGCATACAAGACACAAATATTGGTGCAGACATAAAGACAGCATAACACGGATACCACAAAAAATCATTCATAATGAGCAACCAGTTTGATACTTTACTGTTTTCAATTGAATGTTTAATTAAATGGATTGAAGGATTATAAAATTTAGTAAGAATTCAAAATCTTGATGATGTTTTAAAAATGTATTCCATAGAGAAGATACGTTGAAGTAATGTCTCTCTTTTCCTTTGATCTCTCGGAATTAGTGATATTTACCAACAGGTTTTCCACTGTTTTGGTTTATTTCCACCTGATCTCAACCAGGATTTTCTACTGACTTAAGGGCCCATATGGATCATTCCTGCTGTTGCTGCTTGTGTTGTTATTATTATTATGATTGTCGTTGTTGTTCCAAGGGCTACGAGCACACAGCGGAGGACCCTGCCCTCCTCTACAGAGTGGAGAGCATGCCTGGCCTGGGCTGGGTGCTGAAGAAGAGCTTGTACAAGGATGAACTGGAGCCAAAGTGGCCGACGCCGGAGAAGGTTGATTTGTATTTCTGTGTTAATGTTCCTCTAAACCAGCATGAGACTGTATTTGAATGTGTGTGTGTGTGTGTGTGTGTGTGTGTAGCTGTGGGACTGGGACATGTGGATGCGGATGCCGGAGCAAAGGAAAGGCAGAGAGTGCATCATCCCCGACGTGTCGCGCTCTTACCACTTCGGCATCATCGGCCTCAACATGAACGGATACTTCCACGTAAGCTCTGTTGCCATGACGACACATTTTCATCATCCGTGATATCTGAGAATAAGACGGGAGTTAAAGCCTGCATATGCTCCGAGGCTGTCACTTTCCTCTTCTGTCTCTCATCATTATCAGGAGGTGTATTTCAAGAAACACAAGTTCAACACTGTCCCCAACGTGCAGCTGAAGACTGTGGACAGGTGGGTGCCTCAGGTCATGTGACTGTCTGTCTCTTCACTGTCTGTCTCCTCGCTGACTGTCTCCGGTCTCTTTGTGTCCTCGCAGCTTAAAGAAAGAAGCTTATGAAGAGGAAATCCAGAACCTGCTGAAGTGAGTCTGACTCACAAACACAGAAAGAATGGATGAAGGGACAGTTGGATGATAGATGAAGGGATAAATGGACAGATAAAGGGATGCATGTGTCTCTTAATGTGGTTTCAGGGAGGCAGAGGTGCTGGACCACACTAAGAACCCGTGCGAGGACTCATTCCTGCCAGACACTGAGGGGAAGATTTACGTCATGTTCATTCAGATGGAGACAGAGACAGACACGTCCACCTGGACCGAACTCGCCAAGGTAATCAGTCAATCAATCAATCAGTAAGTCAATCAGTGAAAGCAGGTCTTTGTATCTCATGTCTCTGTCTTGTCTCAGTGTCTCCATGTGTGGGACCTAGATGTGCGGGGGAACCACAGAGGCCTGTGGCGGCTCTTCAGAAAGAAGAACCAGGTTCTGGTGGTGGCTGTTCCCATCTCCCCGTACTCGTGAGTCAAGTTACCACTGTCCACTGTCTTGGTTCGGTTCGCGTATGTTCCCTACAGTTCATAATCATGAACTTCAAAATGAATCAACTAAACACCGCTGATGTTTTTTCACCTAAAGTAGCTGTGTTTGTGTCTCTGTCAGGGAGAAGAAACCAGCTGGTGTGACTCCAATTCACTTGGAGCCTCCGCCTAAAGAAGAAGGAGCGCCAGTGGAGCAGATGTAGAAAACACACACAGGCCTTAACACGTCTTCTCCTCCACCAACGACCACTAATAACCAGCCTGCTGAGCCCACAACTGCAGAACTGACGCCTCTCAGAACTTTGTGTTGAGAGGATTCTTTTTTTTTCCCATTTTGTTTGTGTTTTTTTTATAAAAGAGGGATGATCACTAACCTCCGTCCTGCGACGATCTGAGGAGTACTGGTCAAACGGTTTTCTGTGATGACTAAAAACTGTCTTTCTCCGTTTCCGTGACAACGGTGGGACGAACTACAGTCTCAAAGGAAGAGACAAAAGCTTCAGGTTAAGTTTGCTGTGTTTTCTCTGCTGATGCTTCGTCCTGTACAGACTCTAAATTATCTATTTATTTTACATCTGATCAATAAAAATGGACTTTTTTAACATATGTCATTGACTTTTATCAACATCAGTGTATTTTTTAAGAGCCTAATGTTTACCTGTAATAAAATATAACGTGAACACAGTCTTTATATTTTTAGCTTTAGATATGAGTTTGAGTGAGTTTTTACTGAATCAGGTGTGATGAGACTGACAGATGATATTTGAGATTCTGAATGAAAAACAAATAAAATATAATACATAACAACAGTTAGCTAACTTGACCAATGTTAGAGTTGTTAAATGAGGGAACGTCATGCGGTGCACTTGAATCCACTGCCTCACAAACATCCCATTAATCACACACACACACACACAGGCAGAACAAACCAGTAGCACATGACTCATTGAGGCAGGAAGCGATAATGAATCCATCAGTACATTTTGTATTGTCTGTAGTGACTCACCGGTTGCTAAATGGCTTTGTTACTTCAGAGAAGGGAAACAATGTAAAGAACTTACTTGACTGACGAGGAAATGTTGATGTAGTAAGAAAATTCTTCTTCTGCAACACTTTTTTAGCAACAAGCCAACTTCGCTGCAATACTCATATAACATTTGTGAAATGTGCAATACATTTGAATGGAAACAATTATATATTCAAACTACAGAAACCTGAATATTTTACCATTCAAAGAGGTCCTGTTTGCCATTTTCATGGTTCACTTTTTTCATTTTGTGGTCTGTTTTTTTCCAAAATCTCAACAATCATGAAATTATAAGCATCCCATCACATTCATGCACTTGCTGTAAAGTGAAAGAAAACCCAGAACTGGATCCTACTATTCTACCAAACAGCAAAAATCCAACAACAGGTAGTTATGTAGATTAATATTGGTAATTGTGGTACATTGGTACAAAAGCAGCTAGTTTGACCTGTAGCAGCAATGCAGTTTTACTCTAACCCTTCTCCGCTCCCACTGACACACCCACTTTGCTGTGATTGGCCTAACACTGTTGACCCCCCCTCGGAGACCTGGAGTCTGTAGAAGAAACAGAATCGATGTATAATCATACATGGATCCATAGGCAGTTACTGTTAACTTCCACTCCTGTTGTGACATCACAACCAGAGACATTTCTAAATCTTGTTTTCAGACAAAGGACACAATAGAATGATGGGTGGTCTAAATAGAGACTAAATAGTTTAGTAAAGAGTTTTTAGAATCTTCTAGTGCAGTGCTCATAGAAAGTACTCACCACAGTATGTGTAGTAAACAGTGAAATGATAATTAATCTTTGCATTTTCACATTGTTTTAGTATTCACAACGCCTTATCTATCAATCCATACATACATAAAATAATACTATCTGGGTTTACTGTGGGTCTGTGAACCTGTCCTGGAGTTTCAGCGTAGTTTATAAAAAGGAGAAAGCTTGTTCATTCACTGTCTACATGATCATGATCATGATCTTGTGATACGTAAGTGTATTTGATTTTAACTTTTTTTGGTATAAAATATACTTTGTGGCATAGACGTAAAGAAATGTGTCAAAGATTTGAACACAATACTGTTTATGTTGCTTATGAGGCAAGAGCACTACCCCCTACACTACGCACACCTATGGGATTTTAATTTTTATTGATAATCATATAATAATAATGTTTTGACCTTCCATCTGAAACACAAATAGAAATATCCATTCAAAAACATTTTACAACAAAGGATGCCCCCATCGCCCCATGCGCAAACTATATTAGATTGACAGATGCTCCTTGCTTTATATATATAGAGTAATAAAAGCTCTTTTTGGAATCCTGCATATATGTAAATTGTACTCAGGTAATTTTATAGTTATTGATCTTAATGGGACCTCCTGGAAGGTCTGGAATGAAAACACAGGTTTAAAATGTCTTGCTAATAAGAAAAAACAAGGAAGGAAAAAGAGTTAGGAAAGTGATCATTTCTTCTTCCATCAAACTGCTGAGCCAGAATGCCAAGGCCCCCGAATCAAATCAGGTATGTGCCAACCACCATTTGGGGCCTTAATGGATGACCTGACCATCACCACTCAGTTCCAGATCACAGATGGATCCTGCAACGACCGGAGAAACAGATTGTATGGGCAAGGAAGCAATTCAAGTCTGGAAAATCAAGGTCACTGGTGCTGAAAAAGGCTTCACTGTCTACAAAGAAGATTTCCCTTTCTATGTTGTGGGGGTTGTTGAAGAAGAATTTAACAAGGTCAGTAATTTTAAAATTTTTTAAATTTTGTGGTATGTGATGAGCATACCAACCTCAGAGCAGTAGACCCAAAACCCAAAACTGAAGGGAAGATATAGAGTTATATCAAAGGAAAGATAAGAAGACAAAAGGTAACTAAATAAAAAAGTTACAACTCAGCATAATCAAAAAGTTAAATCAGCATGACACAGGAAAAGCACATATGATGTAGGCTGACTCACCATTTGTGAATTTTCTTTCTCTCTAATATTTACTTGACTTGACCACATAGTATGCGAGAAGTGTGCTCAGAAGGATCAAAATATGTATTTTACTGAATACATGAAGCAGGGGTAATTGAAGTTAATTTGTCTTGACTCACTCTAAATCTGATGGGAAATGAAAGCCAACAGTAATCCCGCGTCTCTTTCTTGAATCCACCGTGAAATCCAGACCAGCCCCAGTAATACATCTGCAGCCTGAAAGAAGAACATGAGCACTTACGTGTCTCATCACACCGCTGGAACTGCTTATTAAATCTCAGTTATTTCACCAGAGGAAGGTTATTGGCTTTTTGGTCGGATGAGCAGTGGAGAACCGGCAGCCCCGAGGCAGATTTATGTTGCAGATATGTTGAATGGAATATATTTATTTATCATCTTCTTTTATTGTCTATACCTCTGTCTCTTCAATTCTCACACATGGCTATATATATATATATATATATATATATATATATATATATATATATATATATATATATAGCCATGTGTGAGCCATGTGTTAATGTCTGTGTGTGTTTATTCAAAATAACTAAACTGAACCATATGTTCTTCAAACATGGAAACAAGTTGGGCCTTAATAAACATTTAAAAATCAGGCTGCTCAACATGATGATGGATCCTTAACATGAGGAGGAATGTCATATTTAGCGTTGAGTCCATGTTCTGCCTGAGGAAGTTCGATAGCAGAGTTGATGTATGAAGACAAGGTGGAGAATGCGATGCTGACTGTTACATCAGTTCAGTAACAGCTTCTGGTAGGAGCAGTATCATGATGTGGGGCTGCACTTCCATCACTGGCAAAACAAGGCTTGTCACCATCCAAGGTTATTTCAATAAGGAAAGATATCAGGATGAGATTCTGCAGCCAGTAAGGATCCCATACCACACAACCATTCCCCTGCTGGCACAGCAGATACAGACAAATGCTGAAAGATAGGATAAGATAAGATAGGATAAGATGAAGGTGCTCATATGTCCGTGGTCTTTCACAGTTGAGCAGATGTCTCTGTTCCCTGTAAATATGGCCATAAAACACTGCAAAATTACCCAAAATTTTCTTCTGTCATAGCAGCCTACAATAACAATAAGGAACCTCTTTCTGCTTGTTCTGCAAATGAAAAGAAAAGGAAAAGACATTGGTATGTATAACAACTCAATGCCACGAGAGACCTCAAGAGTCCAAAATGCAGATTGTGGTCACATTTAATGGAGGTCTACGTGGAAAAATAAAAATCTGAGTTTAGTGTGCAAAGGCCTTGCATATGTCTACTTTTAGTCCACTCAATGCACATGTATATTCTGCCCAAATATGCGAGCACCTTTAGATGTTGAGCAGGGAACATTATTTTCTTCATTTTCTGCAGTTGACACGAAAGCTGCATTAACGTCTCTATTGTAACCAGAAAAAACAAAGTAGCAATCTGTGCTCATCTCACAACTGCTGCACATAGTACACTATTCGGCCACTAGAGGTCACTTGTCAACATAACATGAAGATAAGTTGCTTCAGGCATTTCAACAATCAACCAATTCAGCATTTTTTTTCCTGGTGAGAACAGTTTCACATATTGCATTGTTGCAGTGCGATTTACCAGCAATACACGCAAACAAATGAATTCCAAAACAGTGTGGAGTTCATTCTCCTCCATTCATTAGCTCCTCCCTGCAGACGGATGTGTGTTCCATTACCTCCTTTGCTCCTGGGGACTCAGATATATCGTCCGATTGGAGAAAAAAAAACTCCACTTTCTATTTTCTTTATTAGGATTCCAGTCTACATTAACCTCCTTTTTTACGCAGTCCATTTGAAATCCTTGTAATTATTATATGTGGCATTAAATGTAAAAGGGAGCATGTGTGTGTGTCTGTGTGTGTGAGGGGGGACACATATGTAAATAGGCTGTTTTGCATATAAAATACTTTACCCTCAATATTCCAGAGTAATAAATTGCTCAAAGTGAGAGACAGCGCGCAGCCTCGGGCTATCCTGGAGTCATTAAGTAGCCAAATGTAGTGAGGCGGACATAAAGCCAGTAATTCAATGATGGCCACGGCTATGAGGGGGAATTTTCATGGAGATAAAATCCAGCGAGCGGGATGGGTAGGTGAGCGGGTGAAAGAGAAAGGCAGAGAGGCACGAGAAGAATGAATAGACAAAGGGAAAGGGAGAAGAGGGGGAGGAGAAGAACAGAGGGAGGGAATAGAGGTAGAGTGAAGAACGTACAAATGAATAGCAGTAAGCCAGAGTCATGGATACGGCTGCCACTTCAACAATGAAGGGGAAGGACTGCGGGGAGAGAAGCGGAGAAGAATGGATACAGTTAGTCACAAAAATAATCATATGAGAGGATGATTGGAACTTATCTGTAGTTCCCTAGAATCGCTGTTTTATCCATAAAACTTCACAAAATGCAGACCCCTCTTTTCACGCGGCTGCAATCTGAAATGTGTTTGTGTAACAGCTCAAAGGTATTCAATTAACCCTCATAGAGGACTAAATGCATCAGAAAAGAAAAGGTCGCCACTCTTCTCCCCAGTGAGTATTAATGATTGAAACAATGGTCACAAGTGCCTTTTAGTGACAGCACCTCACTGAATGTGAGGAGGATAAAAACAAATGACCCCTGCATTTAAAGTCGCACAAACTGAAAATTGTCTTCGCCTATGGTGTGAACACAACATTAAACAGCTATTGTTGTGTGCAACAAAAACAGACTGTCAATAAAGCTCGGCCGAATACGCCGAGGAACAATCAGAGGATGCTGAGTCTGAATCAGCTCATCCAGTCTTTGTGTTCAGTCCATTACGGACGTTTCCCTGCGCTGTGCAATCTGTGGTCTGTCCATCATTGAGCTGGAGATGTGACACACAAGCCTCTATGTGCCGCTGTGCTCCTCATTAGATTCACTGCAGTGGACTAAGAGGTAGTTAGTCCCATCATTAATGAGCGAAATAATCCACTGCTGCTGATACCGATGAGGAGGGAGGAGCGGAGTCGGCCATTAACTGGGTGTAATGGTACAGATGTGTGCGATCCATCGGAGTGTAAATGCACCTCATGAACTAGACTTCATGTTTTACACCATGATATCAGTAATTGATGTCTGCGGCACATCACCAATACTTCTATGGCTTGACCATTCACTGCACTCATTTCCATGGCACTGGGAAAAATACTGGAAACATCAGCAATATAATCTTCCATATATATTCAGAAAGTACTCTGAAAACAATTTGCTTGCTATTAACTGCAAACCTCAACAAACAATCCAGCAGAGAAATGCTGAGGAAGCTAACTTGCGAGTTGTTCATGAAGACATGGAGAAAACTTTAAGCATCTTTGCAGCACCAGGGAATATGGAGGGATTAAACTCCAGCTGCATTAGTATCCGGCTGCCTAATGAACAGGCATTGGGTAATAAAGTGGACAATGGCAATGGCAATGGCAATTCATAAAAAGCCAAACAACACTGTCATTTCTTATGGTGGGACAATTAATGCATGTCTTTGAAGATCCGTCATTCCTTACTGTGCGGCGATTGATGCAAGTGTGAAGCCCTGCAACTTTTTTTTCAGTGAGACGATTAATGCATCGTACGTAACACCCCATCATTTCCTACAGTGGAGCATGCAGCAGGTACCTTTTCAGAGCATGTAATTCACACTTAACAAGTAAAATGTCAATCATGTGTTTGCCTGGCAATCACTCAGATGGCTCAAGTCAGCAGCTCCTCAGGGGTAATAGATTTCAGGAACGAGAAAACCATATTACATCACTAACCCTGCCTGACTATTACCTCTTTGTGACACTATGACACCTCAATATCCTCCCTCCATTCAAGACAGCACAGAGAGCTGCTGCCTCCGGCTGCTCATTATTTAACCGGGTCGAGCAACAATCTGGCCTCTTATTACCTTTCAGAGCTGAACAACTGCCTTTATCTCTCACACAGGCATCATGGGCAGAAATCTGTCCAGTGATCATTCTGTGATGGTAGGTACCAAGGAAACTGTTCAGATGTACAGACAAAGGCTACTGGATAATAGTAGGATGCTTACCATCCTCCGAAGACACAGAAATGTTTCTAAAGACACTGTACATTCTGAGAGGAGCATGTGTCGAATGACTGATAAATTTTACCCACAGAATAATGTACAGACCTCAATAATTGAGTTGTGTTATACTCAACACATTTGTACAGTCTGTATGAAACTGGTTGCAGGATTAACTCATTTGGAGCTCATTGATCCTATTCCAATATGATATTGTCACTTCAGTATCTAAATGACATATTCATAATATTACCACAGTCTTTACACTGTGTGTACTGCATCATCCCAACCTGTTTTTGGGAATGTATTACCAAATACATTCACAATGTATGTATTACATGTATTAATACATTTAAATGTGACATGTTCTCATGAAGCCAAAACATACATGCTCATATTTTGGTGGTGTTATCGCAGTTTAATTGATGCTCTGCAAGACATAAACATATGATAGTTTGTGTGCATGAGCATGGTTTTGAGTGGTGTTCAATTTTAGAAGAGCGCAAACATTTGAACATTTGCAATATGAGCCACTTTCTTTGTGGAGTTGTGCAAATAAAGAAAGTTTGATGATTAAAGTGCTTAGTCTGGTGTTGGTCCTTCTTTATCCTTATCCTTTACAAAACCTGCTCATGATAAACAAATTCATGTCACATATTTCATTTTATAGTCTGGAGATCACCCCCCTATCCTCCACCCCACTCTCCTTGTACTGTTCCTTCTTTTACTTCCTCTTTCCTCCTCCTTAACAGTACCATGTTTGAAACCTTATCTGTCAGGCTCCATCACACTAGCAGCAGTCAGGGAGAGCCATGCTCTCCATCAGGCCCGACACTCCATCTGTCAGACGCTGACGTCTCCCAAGTGGGAATCATTTCCTTCTTTTCTTGTGTCTGTTTCAAGCCCTGCCATCTCTCCTACATTCGCTCCACCTTCAACTCTTTTGCTTCGCTTTTCTTCAACCTGTTCTGCGTCATCATTGCTCCGTTGGCGAAATGTGATAAGACGCCCATATTCCCCCTCTAACTGCATGTCTGCCTCCATCAGCCCTCACCAGGTATAATTAGCACTGGCACACTGTCTTCTTTTTAAGATGGCTAATCCCTGTGATGGTGTGCCATATGCAGCTCCATGCTCTGTCAGGTGAACACCCACATGGCAAAAGGACTGGAAGTAAATCAGGTTTTAAAAGAGCCTGGTGGGGGGGATAAGCTATTAGGGTTAGAAGAGTGGGGGCCATGGCCTCCAGAGTGGGGGAGGTGCACCGCCAGTAGAGGCCCATCCTGCCTCAATTGGAATGGAATTGGTTCTCTTTGAAAGGCCTGGAATGAGAAAGACGTCAGTTGAGGATAAAACCCATCTTCATGGGTCATATTGCCGGCAGCAGATGACCTGATTAAGGCCTGACACTCGACCATGGACCCGCACACAGAGCACACGCTGAGACACGTCTAATTTCCAATGCATTTAGATCACATCTCCACGGCAACGACAACCTAATCGTGTCAGAGTTGACGGGGAGAAATTATGGGAACTACAAATCTATTTCTGCTGCAAGCCAAGCAAAACATAGGCCTGAGGAATATACTGAGATAACATTAGTATGGTCTCCAGCCATATGGTCCTTTGAAATTATACTGTCTGACCAAGGAACTACTTTTATGTCACTGTTTTTTGCACAGGTGATGAAGCAGCTTAGCATCACCTGTGTTCAAGCACCAATCACCCAGAGAGCCCGCGAGCCATTGAGCTTTTCCGCTTGACATTAAATTCTGTGTTGCTCACTAACTGTCAGGAAACAGGATGAGGGGATCCATCTCCTCCTCTTTACCGCACGTGAAGTAGTATATCCTCCTAAGACCCAGCAATTCATTTTTGTCCTCTGTAGGCCTGTATCTCTAAATCCATACATGCTATTGTGTTAATTCCTATTGGACCGTATAGAGGGCATCCTGGGCTTTTCAGTGATGTGACATTTGTAGAGGTGGGATCTTGACATAATTTTTTCTGGTTCAAAAACAAAAAAGAAGAAATTAAAAAAAAATTTCCTCGGGTCTCAGGAGGATAGGAATCACTAGGCTTTATTCTGCCAAGCTGGTATGTGGTTCTCACCTACAGTGAGAGGCCCCATAGACTCTTGGAGGAAAAGTGACTGGGTGATAGTGAACTTCAAACTCTTCTCTATTATGTGTCAAATGACAATTCTGAAGTGATTTGGCCAACTTTATCTGCTCATGTTCAGCCAAATGCTTCAGAACTCATTGGACAATAACCTTGAGCACATTGCGAATGTTGAACGCTAAAGGTTTAAATTGGAATGTTGTGCAAGGGCAAAGTCAAACACATGACCTGAATTCAATGGAGCATGCTTTTTATCTGCTGAAGACAAACCTTAAGGGGAAATGCCCCAAGAAGAAGCAGGAACTGAGGTAGGGGCTTAGTAGAGCATCATCAGGAATAAACACAGTGTTTGGTGATTTCTATATCTTCCAGACCTTAGGTTTGTGGAAACAAAGTAATAAAAAGTGACACTTTGGTTAATAATTGTTAGTTTGTCTAATTAATTCTTGTCCCTTAAAACATGTTGTTTCTGTAGAAACCTTACTTGATTTTAATGATTTTGAGTTATTTTTTTGTTTGAAACATTCAATGGGAAATTTAAGTGCGCTGATTTACTTTTTGGAATACTATAGAAATATACATTTGATGTACAATTCTTTCTGACAAGGGTGGATGGGTTTTGTGACACATTTGGTGAAAGTGATGCAGTTAGTAAGATTTATGAGGCAGCAGTGCTCACTGACTGCTCCAGTCTGAGTGAATAAGATACTTGATGTCTCATTTATGCTGTTTTCGAAGCCATTACTGGACCAAGCTAGAAAAACTCCACACCATGTGTACACCTAAAGCTCCATTTTCGGAACAGACACATTTTTACTTACACTTTAAGCAGGTCCCTGAAGATTGCCTGGAAAACAGCATTGACATTGGTGAGTCCAAAAGGCATTAAGATATATTTCTTATGACCCAAAGGAGTGTTGAAATCTGTCTTCCACTCATCCCCTATCCTATCAGGCAATATTGTTCTTCAATACAGCGGCTGGTGACTTCTCCACATTAAAAGGATCTGGCCCCAGCAGGAGAGAGGTGGGGCAGATAAGGTCGGCAGCCAATGAATCAGTGACATATGTCTCCATGGTCTTGATTTCTGGGGAGGACAGGGAAACCACATGACCCCAGGGTAGAGGTCCATGGAACAGTCATAAGGCTAATGAGGAGGTAAAGAGGAGCACAAACCATAGTCCACGCACTCTGGGGAACCCAATCCCAAGCTGAGCTTCCAAGGCATAGTCCATGAAATCAGCATTGACCCCGGAATCGATGAACAAAGTTATGAGGTGCGTTTGGCCAGCCCCAGTGAATTATCAATGAAACAAGGGACAAGAAGGCCTTTCAGCTTTGACAATTAAGATCACGTGCAGCCTCTGAATTATTGACGAGTCTTCTCCTTTACCAGACACGAAATAACCTAATGGCTGATCTGACTGCACTACATGCATCTGTTTTTTAATAGGAGGCATTGACATTCTGTCAAGAAAGTTCACCCCTACCCCAGCCCATCCTTTAGGTTATGTGCAAGGCTGTGGTAGAAAGCATGGCAAAGAGCATCAGAGTTCCACTCACTATGGTACAAAACCATCCTCCACAATTCTTCCTCATTGAACAGTCTTCGAGCCACTTCTTTGCCTGAAATAGCATGAAACCTTTTTTGAGTCCATCAAAGAAAGCATCAGAAAACAACAACAACTGAAGAGCAGGTAGTTGATTGTTGCTCATGCTCTGGCTACCAGTTTCTGGCTCGAGCCATGAGCCAGATGATAATGAAAGCTACCTGGCTCTCTCTGATGGAGAAATGCTGGACCTCAAAGACAACAGAGCACTGAGTGAGGAAGGGATGATGTTTTCTAGGCCTGCCAGAATATCACTCCAAGAGAGAGAGGCTTAGGTTCGGCCACCAGAGCTCAGGTTGTGATAAGCTGCTATATCTACTACTGGGTAACATCCACATTTTGATCTTGATGTGCCACACGATCCTGAAGTCCCAAAGTATTCAAGGTGAGGTCATCCTAGTGACACTGGACAACAATAGCTGGTGCTGTTAGCACTTGCTGCAAAGAATCTGCATTGGCTGGCCACATTATAATGCAATCGCTCAGAAAATCATTGAACCCAAGAGCATGATAAACTGACAGTTAGGAAAAGTTCAAAGTTCAAAAGGGGTTTATTCTAGAAAATAGGCAAGGGTCAGCACAGGGAGATCAATTAATAAAAAGGGTTACTTAACACACCAGCATCAAGTTGAGAATCAAGAAGGATGGGTAGAAAATTGAGATTCTGGAAATTGGGCAGTGAATCAAGGTCCAGGCAGCGAATAAAATTGAGGGAATTAGCCTGGAATATGGTTGTGAGTGCTGTTAAGCTTAGTGTAATGCCAAAGACAATAGGGGAAAGAACTAGTGGCGATGGACCGGTATAAATGCAAATGGCATAATTAGTGAATGAGCTGCATGTGGGTAAATGGGCAGGAAAAACCATGAGGAGAAGGAAGGTTATTGGAGGGTAGATGGAGGTGGCAGGATTTGTAACAGGACAATCAACATTAAAAGATGTAAACCTGAAAGTGACATCAAGGGGCACCCATGCCACCTGTGGTCATCACCGTGTTATCTGTAAATCATCATGCACTCATTATCTATTAATGATTCTTTTAGAGAAGCAACACTATGCCATACAAATAAATTCATCGATCAGATTAAACATATGATTTAAATAATTTTTGTGGGAGTTGAAATTTGCCTTACTGCTATTGTTAACGTGAGAGCTGTTCTGATGAATAACCTTGATTATTTATCACAACAAATGTCAACCAAAACATTATTTTGCAACTTTAATGTTGGTTTAGGATCATTAAAGGAATAATGTGATATCACAGCAAATTTCTAACCTACACTACTGATATACTGATAGAACAGCTCAGTGAAATGACTATTAAAAATTTGTCTAATATAAAGATCACTGCAGTGGCAGCAGTGCAGGTCTGCAGCGAGTCACAGCTTCATGTATCTGTGGCTCTATTGTTCACCTCTCTTTGTTCCTGGGGCTCCTGCAGCCTGCAGTGGCTCGTCCTGACCACGAGAGGGGAATAGTGCTCTGCAGAGAGTCTCGTCCGGAGACTGAAGGAATGTGCTCTTCTTTGTCCGGGAAGAACACGAAACGAAGAAGTGAAAGCTCAGATGAAAACACCGGGCTGCTCCTAATTCAGTAGTGCAGTGATGCAGTGATGTGTTGACAGTAGTTGACGGGTTAATGCAGCACACAGAGCTTTCAGTGTCTTCTTTTGTCTCATCACTAGTTTCCTCCTGAGATTCTTCAAGTCCATTTTCTCTGAGCTGCAGGCAAAAGAAGAAGAAAAAAAAACTCTGAAAAATGGCAGCAGCCACCTTGTTGGGAGTTAAGCCCACATCAGCTGAAGTATTTCTCAGTAATATCACTTTAATGGCCTTATTGTGAGTTATGACAATCTCACCCACACCGTCATTAACCCGCCGCTCCTTAATCTCTGCGAGAGGAGCACCTGTCAGGCTTCGTTAGCCATTAAACCGCTAATAATCTCTGCCCACGTCCATGCGCACACACACACATCGCGCCAGGAAAAAGAAATGATTAGATGGTTGCCTTTTCATCACCTCTGATGGAAGCGGCGACGGGCCGCCGAGATCTCGGCTGAGATGGAAAAGGTAAAAAACACAGGTCCCTTAATGAGGTCGCTTAGATTGAATACTAAGAGTGGCCCTGCAGGGCAGCTGCCACAGTTATACGTCTACTGCTGCTGACATGTATACCTTTAAATCCCACGACAGCATTGATTCATCCTCTAACTGGACTTTAAGGTTGATATAATATCATCCGCTGTGTGCTCAGTGGGGTTAATGGTCCTAATGCTCATTAAAAGAGTTTCTGTGACTCATCGTAATCAGTCTGTAAATGAGCAGTTCATCCAACCTTCACATCTACATGCCTGTGCTTTACATCTACCTACTTTACATCCACAGCTTTATATCTACCTACGTAGAGACTGAAGCTGGCACACACACACACACGCGCACACAAACATTTCACAACTCATCGCCCTTTCGGTCTTGCAATATAGTCATTAAACTCTTATCCGCCTGCCTGTTCTGTTTCAGTAGCACAGTCAGGGCTGCACACCTGATGGTTCTACCTCACTTCATGCAGAGATTTACAAAGAAACATGCAGTCACCACATGTTGAAGCGTGTTGCATATATGTCTTCTGTATCTTTCTCCTGGGTTGTAGAATAATTGTATAATTTGCGTGATTTGTATGATCCTTTTTTCTTTTGTTTTATAGTATGTGTGCTAAAAAATAACCAGATTTTCATTAAAAGGAAATACTCATTAAAATATAACTTTGTATTTCGACAGCTATACATACAAATCCACTTATCCAGTGCACAAAGCAAGGTCCATAAAGACATGACAGAGTCTGGTGTGGATGAACTTGACTGACTCAACCCCATAGATAGAAAACGTTTGGATGAATTAGAGCAGGGACTGAGAGCCAGGCCTTCTCATCCAACATCAGTGTGTAACCTCACAAATGTTCTTCTGGAAGAATGGTCAAAAATACCCATGAACACACTCCAAAACCTTACGGACAACCTTCCCAGACGAGTTGGTGTCACTTAAATTTATATGTGAGCCAAGGCAGGTAAGCGAATAATTTTGGCAATATATTGCATTATATCTACCTGTTTAGCTATACAGCAC
>JAYKQN010000006.1:20432500-20457500 GCA_036785175.1 Eupleurogrammus muticus | reverse complement strand
GAGGAACTGATATAAATCCTTTCTCTATTGCTCCTGTTGTCCTTGTTGTGTTAGAAACGGACTGAATTTGTTCTGGAGACTTAATTCAACAGCTGGAACAAAGAAACTTGTTTAGTAGCTGTGCTTCGAATGAGGAAGTAGTTGTCCCCATCGCCTGTAGGGGGCACTGTAGGACACACTACTGCACAGCACAAAGGATCAGAGGCTCCTGAAGTACAGAATGCAGAGCAAGAGAACAAAAGAAAAGCAGAGGCGTTCAAACACTCTCTCCTCTGCATTCACAGCACATTACTGAGAAACATCCACCTGAGATTCTGGACTGTAACGCTGTCTCTTCATTTGCAAGGAATGTCTGACAAAAAGACAACCTTGTTCTTGTGCTGCATGTAAAAAGTGACTGTGGCGAATAAAAAAGCTCCTGTCCTTTTCCTTTCTTCAACATCATCCTCCAACTTTTTCTCCTCTTTTGTGTGCCCGCTTTCAGGAGATTCACTTTTGTGCTCAGTAATAAGCTTCTTTATGTGCTGCTAAGGCTACACGACTGAGATCTGCAGAAATATCTGTGAAAAAAAGGGGAAGAAACAGAATATCCTCTCAAGCAAGAGAGAATTCAAATATATAATGAAATGCATGAATATGGTACTTTATCGATTGAATGTGCAGTTCAAGATGAAAATAGAGGAAGCAAATGCATGTGTGTGTGTGAGTGTGTGTATGTTTTATTTAGTGATGGGAAAATATTATCAAATAACTCATTAATTAATTAACACAGATTTTCATTATATATATATATATATATATATATATATATATATATATATATATATATATATATATATATATATATATATATATATATATATATATATATATATATATATATATATATATATACGTTCCGGCCACTTGTGTGTGTGAAGTGTATGAATTCACACCTGTGATACATGATTCAAGATAGCGAAATAAACATGTTGGTGTCCACAGCTTTATTTAATTATTGGAACTCAGTGCCTGAGGGCTGAAATACAACATGGTGTCAGAGTAGAGATAGCGTACTCACACACTCACCGTAGATGGAGCCATTTGGTGTTCCAGCACCCAAGATGGATTGGGATTCATCGAACCAAGCAGAGGCGTGGCATCATTTCCAATAGCACACAGAGGTGATATTCTTAGGACCCCTGCGGGCAAAAGGCGAGCCGGGTAAGTGCAGTTACCTATTACAGTGGGTCCAGGAGAAAGGCAGGGATGTCAGACAATGACACAAAAAAGCTGAAGATGTACTACAACATGTACAATAAGTTCCTCACTCCCAAGTCTAACCCCATCTCTGCTAGATAACATTTCCATTTTCAGAAGACACAGGGGATAAAGGGCCATTTGAGCATCTCATAACTGAGTTGGTGCGTCTTGTGAGTGACTGTAACTACCCAAACACTCATGATATTGTCAGGGACCACATTGTCATTGGCACCAACTCCACTCATAGGAGCTGCTCAGCCATGGGGCAGACCTCACATTAGAGAAGGCTATCAACATATCATGCTCGTACAAGCTAGCCTAAGCGCAAAAAAATAAATGCTAGGAAATAGGGAACATATTAGTGAAGCACTACATGTCATTAACAAGAGACCTGACAACAAGTACCCAGTTAACAGAAGGGCAAGACCGCGGGAACCTACTTCTGCCAGCACAGACTGTGACTGCGGAGGCCAACACAATGCCAAAGACACATGCCCAGCAAAAGGCAAGCAGTGCCCTAATTGCAGGAAGGTGAATTACTTTGCCGGGCATGTAAATCAAAGACCACTTTGCAGCCCAACCTGAAATCAATGCACGCTCTAATGGAAGCAAGTGATAAGGAGAAAGCGCTCTTCATAGACAAGCTCAAGACAGAGAACGCCAGCGGAGATCCATAAGTCCAACATCATCTGGAAGGTAACAGAACCCACCGCGTTGGTGACACTTTAGTGGTGGATGGCATACTGGTATTTGGAAAGATGAGGGAAGAGCACTATGACAAACTCAGTGTTATGTTGCAATGCACACGTGATGGCACATGAGAGCATCACACTAGACCTGGTCAAGGTAAGAGCCAAGACATGCTGCCGCTGAATAGCAATGCCAAACTGGAGAAATAACAAGCAAAGCAGAAAGAGTTAGATGCACAGGGGCACACACTTATCAGAAACATCTCAGCAGGTACAACAAAGCTGCAGGAGATCAGAGAGGCAATAGCCCAAGATGCTCAATTTACTGCACCCAGAAACACCAGGAGGTTAGGTCGGCCTGAAGACAGGGGGAAGCATCCACTGAACATTGAAGAACATTAGAACCATACTAGACAACATACTGCTCAAAGGTGAGAAAATCATTTTCCCTCACAACCTTAAAGCCAATATGATTATCCGCATGTCCATTTTTCAGGGTTTCAGGTCCTGGAAGGTCAAGATTTGGCCACCACTAGGTGATGTCAAGTCGGACACTTGACACTACAAAAAAAACAAAATAACTGAAAAAAAATATTATTATATTATTGAAAAATATTGAAAATAATTAAGAGGCCCCCCAAAGAAGCTGGGGCTGTTTGTTTATACTGAGTTCTAAAAATAAATATTTGGATATTCTATTCGTATTTCTGCCTGTTGGCAAACATAACTCCACCAGATTTGACCTATTAATAAGTGTGATTATTGTTAGTAAAAATGAATTTTTTGTTGTTCTTAAATGCAATAACTGTATAGATTTATATTATACTATACTATACTAAACTAAGTGAGTGTAAGGGTGGAGTAGGCTGGCTGTGATAGGAATCTCAAGAGTTAGAAGGAGGGATTAAATGATATCACAAAATTAAGAAAGTACAAACAAACCATTGTACAGCACATTCTAGCATGCTCTGATGTTCTGAGGATTTGATACCTGTGACATTCATGCAAACCTTCCCATGAAGGTTCCAACTATTTTTCTTAAACAGGTAATGTTGTGTACACGTTAGCAAGAGTCAGGTTTATTTCAGCTCATGATGATGCCAAACAGCTAATTCTGCTGTTGCTATTGACTTGTATTGGGTTTCTGGTTCCCCCTGGGGCTGTCTTCTACAGATTTGCAGTCAAGGTTTGCAGGGTTAACACGCTGCAGTGTGGATAACTCATCACGAAGGGTGGACGACTCATCTCCAGACGTCTCCTTTTCCAAGGACAAGCTACTCTTTGAGCCTCTGGTTGTTACAACACTAACTCAAACTAATCTTGATTCATTGAAGCATTAGATTACCTTCAAAATGAAATACGATTTTTTAATTATAAGAAAAGAGAATTTTTTAGCTTATACATGTCAATGTTTTGCAGCAAAGAGAAGCAGAGAGAGCTCGAACTAATGAAGCACAGTCAGAATAATGCAGCAGGATTTTTTTTTTTGTGTTTAGTCGGGTGCTGACTATCTGCCAGAACTTGTAAACCCTCCTGCCTGCAGTGAAACCATTAATAAAACAACACTCTCCTTGGGTGAGCTTTTAATTGGCTGTGAAGCAACCCTCCGAATGTAAATGCAAACAACGGCTTTGGTAGGAAAACGATGTTCAGTGGGTTGAGAAATGTCACCTGTTTCGGATGCGACAGGGATTTCCCTCCCACACAGAGTTTATTCCTGCGCTTGCCTTGCCTGCCTGCAGCAAGTGTTGGGAACACTGTGTTCTCAGTGACAGCAGCTAACAAGGGAGCGAGGGGCTGCTGGCACCCGGCGCTGCGCCGCTCGTTTGCCGCCTGTACACGAGGGATCACCTGGGGTCATGGATGAATATTTAAAACCACTTCCATATCAAATTAGATGTGACCTTGGAGTACACAGGCCTGTGCCAGAGGAAGCCTAAAAAGAGTCTAATTTGCTTTCAAAGCCCCCACCAACCCCCACATTAAATGCCTGGAAGCGATCACCAACACGTGAAGAAGAATTATAGAAAAATTTCTGCCAACCAGAAGCCACCCAAACTTTCAAAGCCCTCTCTGTGCTAAAATGTGTGAAAGACGAACAGACGGGTGAGGAAAAGGTGAAGGTTCGAAATGATAGCAGGAAATAACAAGCATGTGGCATTGAGACGATTATTTATGTGACACCTTAGAACATTCCATATGGTAGAAAAATAGATGTCTTTATCTGTTTGTGTATGCATGTGTGTGTGTGTGTTTGTGTGTGTGGAAGAAGTCCCATGTTGCACACGGCTCATATTCAGGAACTCATGCCACACTGTTCATATGTAAATTCCTTCACTTGTGTGGTTTTGCCATAGCGGAGTGGTCATTGTGAAATCCCAGCAGTGGTGAGCAGAACAAGGAAGATGTATTTGCTGCTCTGGAAAGGTTGAGAGGAGGCTGGTTAATTTGTGGAGGTTCACATGATCCGGAGTGTGACGACGGTTCCGCAGGACGAGCAGAGGCTGCAGAGGTGAGGCATGGGACTACTGGGGACTGCTTGTGTGTGCGTGCATGCATGCCTGTGTGTGTGTAGGTGTGTGTGTGTGAGAGACGAAGGCAGTGGCTTTTGAGACTCTATTTCCTTCCATTTGTCTTCTTAACGTTCTTGCCTCAGGCCACAGCTGCAGAATGAATTACTCTCTGAGAGCCGTTCACTCTGCCCCCATATATATTTATTTATATATATTTATCTTTATATTCATTTATATACTGTATATAAATATATGTGGTGTTTGAAGGCAGTCATGCCCTCTGGTCATGTTTTATTTCAACACTACATCTTCTTCTCTCAAACAGGTATTCCTAACCATATTCTGGCTTGTGAAGAACAGTTGATTAGATCAGACTGTGTGTGTGTGTGTGTGTGTGTGTGTGTGTGTGTGTACGTTTATCAGTGTCTAGGTCAAGTCAAATGCTAATTTTCGTTGGCTTAGGAGCTGAATAAACAAAAAAATGATAAAATATCCACTTCATATGAAACAAAGGGTAAACTGGTCTAATATTGAATAATAATGATTTTTGTAAAAAACGAAACTCAGCGAGGATCCTGTTGAGGAACAAAAGAACAAAGGTCTTTACTGAAACCCCCAACCTTTGATCCTCTGCAGCTACTATGTCTTCAGCTGGTGGTCTGTTATTTATCTGCAGCAGCAAATATTTCACTGAACAGCAGATATTACACTGAACTGTGTGTGTGTGTGTGCGTGCATGCAGGCAGGTGAATCAAGGTGTTGTACCACTACCACTAGTACCCCTTCTGCTTTAAAAAATTGGACGAAATAAAGATGCAATTCAACAACAAAAAAAACACAAATCCTCAAGATCCATCATCTCAAAAGTTAATGAATCATCATTTTTTTTAACGACTTGTTAGTGAGTCTACAAATTCAATTTACATATACATAAAAGAGTATTTTCTCTTCCACCTGATCCCCTATCACCTGATCCCCCTCAGCCTGAACCCTCATGGCCTGATTCCTCATCGACTGATCTTCACGGCCTGATCCCTCTCCCCCACAGCCTGATTCATTATAGACTGATCCCTCACAGCCTGATCCCTCTCAGCTTGATCCCTCACAGCCTGATTCATTATAGACTGATCCCTCACGGCCTGATCCCTCTCAGCTTGATTTCTCATGGCCTGATTCCTCACGACCTTATCCCTGCTGGCTCATCCCTCTCAGCCTGATCCCCCTTGCTTGAACCCTCACAGCCTGATTCCTCATGGTCTGATCCCTCATGACCTGATCCCTCACAGCCTGATTCCTCATGGTCTGATCCCTCATGACCTGATCCCTCACAGCCTGATTCCTCATGGTCTGATCCCTCATGACCTGATCCCTCACAGCCTGATTCCTCATGGTCTGATCCCTCATGACCTGATCCCTCACAGCCTGATTCCTCATGGTCTGATCCCTCATGGCCTGGTCCCTGCCACCTGATTCCTTTTGTCTCCCTCTCTCTCTCTCCATGGTCTCTCTCATGTCTCATACTTTAAATAACATCACATCAAACATGTTCAGCCTTTGTCCTTCACATGAACTCATTCTCCCTGTATGACAGCCTTTTCTCATTCTTTATGTGTAGCTTCAACATTAAAAATACATTTGGCTGAACAAAGTTGCGAAGCCGCCTGTCGCTGTCACTCACATCACATGTTTAATCATAGGGAAAGACAACCATGCATTCAAGTTCTCTCGTTGTGTTTGTCTGTAAGATAAAAAATGCACAATACACAAGACTAACGGGACAGAAAATAATTGTCAAACAAACATTTCAAACCTCATTCAGATACCTGCCGAAGAGAGGCCTTTACTGAAGCTTCTGAGGCTGGGTTGGTCCTGGGAGACGTTGCATGCATGAAGCACACTGACTGTAAACACAGAATAAGATATTCATATTTAACCTACAGCTCCATTTACGTCAAGTCAAGTCGACTCAAGTCATTTTTATTTGTATAGCACAAAATCACAAATCACAGATTTGCCACAATGGGCTTTACAATTCGTACGAAATCAGCACAACGTCCTCTGTCCTTAGACCCACACAATAGGGGAAACCTCAGGAAGAGTAACAGAGGAGGACCCCTTTCCAGGATGGACAGGCGTGCAATAGATGATGTGTGGGCAGGATGGAATAAAACACATATATTTATGTATTTATTCATTGTAAGAATATCAGTGAAGATTGCTGAACACTTGTTAAAGGTGTTTATTTCCACGCACAGCTAAGATGTTGATGTCTTGTATAATACATCTGTTGTGTGTGTGGTCAGAGCAGCAGCCAGATGACCTGAGCACATTGTCAGTGTTAATGTAGTCCTCCGCTGCTCCGGCTCTACAGCACATAAAAGCTGAATAGAGGCTATGTGCACAGCTGCGGGCCATCACAGGAAACAATAAACACACTCTGAAATGACTCTGACCTTTTTACACAATGTTATTCGCTCCGCATCAAATGGCCTCCTTGGTTAACTTAGCCCCACAATGCACCTGGGGCACGGCATCCCTGTGTATGTGTGTGGGTGTACATATACACATGTGTGAGTGTGGTAAGCAGATGCCACCTGGAGCTCAGCCCCTCTATCATAGGGGTTTAATAGGCCATAACAATAAAAGAGGCAGCCCAGGGGAAATCAGCAGTACTGTACAGATACTTCACGCACGCGGGAAGGAGGAAAAGAAAACAGTCCTAATTTAACGTCCGCAGCCTCCACTCCTGTCCCTCACTTCCTGTTGCCCATCTCGCCATATGCACAGCTGTCATCTGACCAGACTGACTGATGAAGCTTCTATCACCAAATCCTCCAAACAAAGACAGTGAGGAACAAATATATTCTGCGTGTGGGACTGTTTGTCCCTTTTTTGTCATGTGACATCATGAAAATCCTCCTCTGTTTATATTCATGATAAATGGTCATTTTGACACAATGTTCTGCTCCTGTCCATCAAAGCAGCAGAGATGATTGACAGCCGGGGACGACAGTGATAAATGACTGGATGTGAGTCGATGGACTTGGCCTCATTTCTCATTCTAGAAGGTTCAGTTCAGACGTGAATTGTAAACATAGCAACACATTCTGACAAGTACAGCCTATAGTGAAGATTGTGAAGTGGACAGTGATGCTAGTGATGGTAGTAAAGCTGATAGTGATTATAGTGATGATAGTGAAGCTGATATTGATGATAGTGAACTGATAGTGATGATAATGAAGCTTATAGTATTGATAATGAAGCTAATTGTACGATAATGTTAATTTCATCATATGAAATTAAAATATAAATAAAATATACTCAACAATGATTTTTTAATGGCAAAAACAAGATAAAATTCACATTATTCACATACATTTGCAATTGTTACTTGAATTTGTCTTTATCTGATCAGAACACCATTCTCTGAAGACTCCTGTCTGACAGGAGTCTTTAGAAAGGATCCTACAGAGCAGAGTTACAGCCACATCTGTATTCAGCTGCTCAGGTATCCTTTCATTTTGGAGCATTAAGGTCTTGCAAGATGCGGCGCAGACAGTTGGATTACTCCATTTTCAAGGCTGCGGTTTGCTCTGGACCTGTGGCTCTGAATCCCTTTTGATTTCATCATTAAGCTGTGAATAGGGCTGTGGGGAACGAGCTGCAGGCGGCGTGTCTGTGACCCTCCGCGGCTCTTACAGAATCCACCAAATGGAAAAGTCCAGAGGTTGAAAACTGAGACTGGGCTTTGTTTGCATGCTGAAGGGATTCAACGTGATTCATAGGCCCATTATCAAGCTCCTTGAGATGTGTGTGTGTGTGAGAGAGAGAGCTCTGTCCATCATGCTGAATCCCGCACACAGTGTGCAATGGTCCAAGAGGTGCAAATGGAGACATGTGGTGCATTATTGCTGAGCTGATGAAATGCTGAGCTTTAATGGAAATGTGAATGTGAGAAAGATGTTTGATGAGAGCCAAGATAGTGCTGTCCTCCACATGAGTGTGTGTGTGTGTGTGTGTTTGTTTTGTTCACCCTTGGGTTGTCCCTTTGCAGTAACCCCGGTTAGATATAATTTCATAGCATGGTCAGTGTGGGGAGAAATCTGATTGTATTTCAACTAATCCAATCACAGATTTTTTTACAGACTGGTGACTAGTGTTAGACTGCATCTTGTGTGTGTGTGTGATGTCTCTGTATTATCATTTAATGCCATTG
Source organism: Eupleurogrammus muticus (assembly GCA_036785175.1). Lineage (NCBI taxonomy): Eukaryota > Metazoa > Chordata > Actinopteri > Scombriformes > Trichiuridae > Eupleurogrammus > Eupleurogrammus muticus. The sequence continues at coordinate 20,448,840 of JAYKQN010000006.1, read as the reverse complement.
GGCCTTCTCCTGCAGCCGTTGTTGTCACCATTTTGATCTGAGATCGTGGGATGAGTTCACCGTAGGACATACAGGAAGACAAACAGGTAGCTTCAGGCATTTTTTTTTTTACATTTGTGACTGAAAATTACTGCAAAAATGAAACCCTGAATGCTGTAAAGATGAATGTGATATAAATGAAGTCGCTGTGAAGCGATTTAGAGAGTGTGACGGTGCTGTCGGCCTGTGTCGAGGCCTTCTCTGTGGCCCCAATCAAGCAATAATGGACGAAGCGGGAGCGTCATGTGACACTGTGCGTTTTGCAGGCAGGGGGAAGGTCAGGGGCCTGGTAGAAACCTGTAAATCATTACAGTGGTGATCATTAATAGTGACCTTGCCCTCTGGTGAAGCACTGGACCAGACCGAGGTCATAAAGAATGTCTCAATCCATGCAACATCCTCCGAGAAAGTACTCAGTGTTGGTAAAAAATGAATTTTTAGAGAAAGAAACTAAACAGAGAGGAATAAAATCACCTGGTTTGCTTCATTTTACTATAGAGTGCCTCATTAATGTAATAGCACAAACACACTAACAATTCTTTCAGAATCTGCTGCAGGACGGACATCCTCCTGAACTCTAAGTAACCATGGTAACACAACCAAACCTCATCAGACATTCTGTTAAAAATAATAAACCGGTGTAGAAATCAGTAGGAGGAGAATCTAATTAACCAGGCTGCCATGAGGTTCAGTTATGATGATCCCTCAAGAGGAACAGTAGCCCCCAGGAAACAGCGTGAGCACTCGTTCATTTCTTTTAAATACAAGATTGTGCGTGTGAATGCAACGACAAAACATTCATCACATGCAATGAACAAGAAGCAGTTCATTGGTGATTATGAGATTCGTGATACTCTTTCACAAATAATGTTTTTATTCGTTTATGAATTTCACTCATTCTTCTTGCTGTTTTTTTTTTTTTTAAATCTGCTGTCAATGACATTTACCACAAAACACAGTTTTGTGATGTTAAACCCTAATTTAAGGATTATCACCAATAAACTAGTAACAAACAATCATAAAATAAAACATCATCCCAGTTTCTATCTGTTGGAACCTTCTTATCTTATAACAAAACATTTATAATGTTTTTAAAGCCATTACTGGTGTGATTACAAAAATTCCTGAACTTGTAGACACCTGAGGCTGCATTATCTCAACAGACACTACAATTCACATCCCTTACACCCTAAAAATGCCTGAACCTTTTTATAGAAAAGCTCAGTGAGACCAAAACATGGATTTTTCCTGCCAAATTCACAAAAATGTACACTTATTAACGGAATTAACAGCAGCTGACATTGTACACTGAAAATGAATAAAACTGTGGTATAAAAGAGGATTTAGTATAGAAGAGGATTTATTTCTTCTCCCCCTTTTTCTGTTTGATAACCTGCAGCTTTATTCAATATTTGTGTTCTCTCAGTCATTTCCTGTTGCAAATGTCATTCCCTGACTCCTTTTTTCCACAGACTGAGATTTAGGCATTCATATTTGTTGATGAATCATTGCAAAAAAAAAAAAAATCACTATTTAATAAACCAAGAAACAAAATAATTTTCTTTAATAAACACAGCAAAGGAATAATGTAAAAAAGCTTCAAAACAAACTGCAAAAGGTGATTTATGATCAACACATCATATTGTCTATTGTATAAGGTAGAAGTGACATGTAATAAAGCTGCTTCTAAGTGTTGTTATGACAATGTGAACGACTTCAGTCTTCCTGTTGGAGGAGGACATGTGTTTTAGAACAATCACCAGACATGTCTGCAGTGTTTCTGTAGATTAGTGCGTATAAATTTGCATTTGGGTTTAGTTTACAATGTGCGATTTTGAGCATGGAATGAATTGTTTTGCTGATAATCGTTCGCTTGCGAGAGAAATCAAAGAGGATTTGCTGAAGGATTCGCTGAAGGATTCGGTGTCCCGAGCCTCTCGGATTCCTCAGAGGCACTTTTATCAGCATGAAGGACACACAATTAAGTACAGAAACACGTTGTATCTCAGGGTATATGAGGAAACACTGCCATTAACTGTTTCATGTTCTCTCCAGATAGCAATTCACAGTCTGCTTATCTCCGCTCAGAGCCTCCAGTAACACTTCACTCTGTTCTGCTGCAAATTGTCTTCAACCACTGTACGTGCGTGTGTGTGTTTGCCTGTCTGTGCGCCTGTGTGTGTCCATGTGCATGTGTGTGTGTGTGTGCATGCGGTCACAGGTCTGTTGAACTAATCATATTGATTTTGTGGAGTCCTGCAGCTAAGCTAAAGCATTAGAGGAGCTGCAGCTGCAGAGAGGACAGATAGTGAAGATGATTGAGGGATTATTGCAGGACTGAGCTGTTTGCTTTCTAGAGCTTCAATAAAATACCAACCCAGTGTTTTTTCTCTCTCTCTGCAGAGACCTGATCGTTTATTTCTGCCTCTTGTGAAGGAGTTTGGTCCAAACCAAAGAAGGGAGAATAACATTTCCCTTTTACTTCACTGTCACCAACATGTGGTGTTTAATCCACCACTGTCACTCTGGAAGCAGCGTTTGATGCAGGCCAAATGCAAGATGCTGCTGACCTCCGCCTCTCCTTCATTTCATCTCCTCAGCCTCATGCCGTGGCTGTGAGCAGCTTTTACATGTCTTGGCAACAGCAAAAAAAAAAGAAATCTCCAAAATGTGCGGCTGCAGAGTTAAAGAGCGTTTAGGGGAACATCTATGGTTCTCAGGGGTTATTCATGTGTGCTGTAGCAGCTTTCATACAGCAACACAGTCTCCAGGGTAAAATTCACGCAAATGTTACTACAGATGCATTGAATGTCAACATTTATTATGCATCTTATCAATCTGTTTTAATATGTAACGCTGGGGATAAGGTGTGCTTCAGTTAGTTAGGGTTTGAAAAAATCATGATTTGGGTCAAAATGCCTGAAGTGAATGGACAAATTTCCAGTCGACAGTGGTGTTGCACAGGCGTCTCCTTTCAACGTTTCCAGCTTCATGAAACAAAGCAGCGATCCATCCACACAAAAACCTACTCCTGCTGAGAGAAGAGAAACTGCAGAGGAATATTGTCTGAACATCACATCACATCACATCATCATGTCTGAACGCTGATTACACATATCACTCAAAATGAGGAATTCCTCGTATAAACATGCTTTTGTCATGCCACTTATATTCCATATAATCAAGTTAAAGCAATCCATCTTGATTGTGTTATTTGAACATTTGGTTTCTGGGTGAAAAGTAATGTTGACATGTAAAATAATTTCATTTTTCTTGGTTAAACAAATTAATAGAGCCTTCTGTTTTACTAATGTCATTGACCTCACTAAAATACTGGTAACTGTTTGTCTGTTATAAAAGACTGAATGTTTTATGTATATTTTATGTATGAATTTTTCATACACCTCAATACAGGCAGGTGAGCAGAAAAAAACTTACAAAACATTGGGAACACGTAGACAGGTCACCAGCCTACGGTGGGGCACACACACCATTTACACACACACTAACACCTACACGTATATTTAGAGTCTCCAATCAACCTCAGTATGATTTCTGACTGTGGAAGGAAGCACGAGAACCTCGAGGAAACCCACACAGACACGGGCAGAACATGGAAATTCCGAATTATAAAAGGTCCCAGGGCAAGGACTTAAACCTGTGACCTTCTTGCTGTGAGAGGGAACATCACCACCCACTGCACCACCGTGTCACCGTTGTGTTTAAGTACTTCAACTAGAACTAAAAATATGATGCATTTCAAACAACCATAATCCTGTAAATGTTGTCGGGCTTAAGTTGTAGCCGCAGGAGGGAACACGAGCAATTTGCTTCACCGCCTCCGCCACGAAACATGTCCTAGAATATGAAGAATGCATGAAACTACGATTTGCGTCCTCCTCCACGTCTGCAGGTAACCTTAATATTGGCACAGAAACACGAGTCACCCAAAGACGTGTTTGCTTAAGGGACCGCCTATAACAGGAAAAGCTATTCTAAACCAATATACTGCAGTAATTATTCTCTATGGTATTAGAAAATTGAGTTAACACCTAGTTATGCATAAAAATACTGTAACACCAATACAATTTTGAAAAATTATACTGCCATCTCAATTTATAACACCCAGCTCTACTGTTGTACTAATGTAAGCCTTGATGAATGAACTAATTGAGTTTTGAATAATAGTGCTATATAAATTTTGTTTCAATTAGTCTTGTTAACAGTGCCAGTAAGCATTCATATTTCTCAATTACCTACGATCCAGAAACATACAGTACCTAAAAAGAATAGGGGTTTGCAGAAGTAAACTGTTAACTTTTCCCTCTGAGACTGCAAATATACAATATCATGCACCAGAAGAAACAAGTCATATTCATGCAAACATATTTTAATAGTGTGAGAAATGTCAGTAATGTGTGATTTAGATGTCACATGTCTCATATCCTGCAAAGAGCCACGTTGATCTTTGTTTTACTCTAAATCATGTCTAGTGGGTTTATACAAACCGCCACAAGCATCAAACACTCAGAATGACAGAAAGATGCTCACGACCATGATTTTAAAACTTGCTGTTTCAATATACGTTTGTACTTCCTTGATTTGTGATGTCGTGCATTATCTCCTCCACCTGTTGCCCATATATGAGCTGCAGCTGACATTGCTGTTTGCCACAGCTGACATATACAAATAAAAACAGGAGAGACACGGGAGCTGCTGGGATGCTGAGTTCATCTCAAATGTCCAAATGTAAAATGAATTTGACTTGCTCTTTTTTTCATATTTGTGGTTGCATCCATTCATCCATCCACCCACCATCCTTCCATCCATCCATCGCCTGCTGTAATCAGCAGACAGGAAAGTGGTTGATGATATCATAGTTTCAGGTGGATGAGAGACAAATTGAGCTTGATGGTGGTGGAGATGCCCTTCAGTTCTCCTCCTCTTCTGCCGGCTCAGACAAACATGCTTCTTGCTGAACAGAATCAATACACACTCCTCCCTTTTCCTCACTTTGCTCCGTCTCCGTTCTCTCTCATTCCCTCTGGTTGATGTAATCTTCCTCTGACGCTCACTCCATCAGCCCCACTCTATTCCAGGCTCCTCCAACAATCCTAGAAGAGTCCGGGAGAAGCCAAGATGAGGTCAAAACCTGGTATATGGCGGGGCCATCTATAAAAGGCTAGAACGTGTTTATTTAGAAATGCTACATACAGCAAGTGGCAATCTCCATTTGAGGCTTCTTCCAAAACTGGATCCTTAGTAAGCACCTGCTTCAGCATTTTGAGTTCATGTTTTTTTGCATTGTGGATTTATCTTTGGTTTCCAAGAGTAATTTTGTTTTTTTAGGGAAAAAAAAAGATTTGTCCCTGTTGTTTTTGCTGTTTAATGGTGGAACTTGATTAATGTATCTAATTAATTAGAGGCTTAGTAATCAATTAACCCCTTTTAATCACATATCAATATTTGACACAAGAAGCAACATTTTTCCAACTTAAATGGATTTCGTCAGATGAACAAATCTGTGAAACATCTGCAACAACAAATTTGGCTGGCATGCAGAAAAAAAATGCAATTGTTTTTTAACATGTTAGTTTGTCTGTAATTAATTAAGAGCGGAGCTGTGATTGCAGGGTCAGTTCTGCATCCCTTTCGTTTTTTTGGGCTGAAGAGGTGATGCTTCCTTTTGGGATGACTGAGTGGAGGGTGATCGGTGTGGCAGGTCACATGAGGGAGGCAGCCGTGAAACATAAGCTGCAGAGGAGCGTGATCCTTCTCGTACTCAGTTATCCCTAAAGTGTCACATGATCAAAGGACTGAGCTGGACTCGCTCATCTCTGTCAGGCTCAGTAGATCATGGTCATGGTCTGGATGCATTTCAGGAGTTAAAATGTTGCTCCTGTCTCGAATGATTTGAGCAAGAGCCTGAGGCAGGAGTTTTCTGTGGGGCTGTTCATTTAACTTCTTGTTTGGTCCAGACTTCTGTGTCTGTACTTTACTTCATCTGCTGTGTTGCACTTTTGCTGGTTGCTGTGTATTTTTGCTGTAAGGGTTTGTGTGTGGTGCAAGTCAACCCCCCCCCCCCCCCCCCCTCCTCTCTTTCTCTCCTTGTATATCTGAAGAACTTTCTGCACTGCTAGTTGCCTCAACGCCTGAAAGATGCCGACTTCACATGTTTGCTGGGGAGAGCGCATTGCATCAGATCCACTGGAAGGCAGCGAGGCGTTGAGGGAGGAGGAGAAGTCCGGTCTGCTTAAATCATGTTTTTTTGAAGTGCGACCCCGCTCTTCTTCCATCAATCCACTTTCATCTATTCTTCCCCACCTCCTGCTGTGCCCTCACCCTTTCTCCCCCCACCCCAGCCTTCATCCATCCTTCCTCCTTCGCGTCGTCTCCATCGCCGGCATCATTACCTCGGCTCCGTGCTGGGCCACTCGCCCTCGTCCATCTTCTCTTCTCCTCCTCCTCCGCCTTCTTCTGCTGCTGCATGTTCTGGGCAGGGAAAAGGGACCTGAAGTGGAGGAGAGAAGGTTGGAGGAAGACAGAGATGGATGAGAGGAGTGATGGAGATGTTGTCACGAGCAGAGAGATGTGGAGCTGCAGGGTGGGAGCTGTTCCTGTGCTCTGACTGACTCATCTGTCAGGAGGAACGACTGCGGTGCCCTTGGCTGACACGCACACACACACAAGCACACACATATGCAGGGGAGTAAATGGTCGCACTGATTCATGGCCGATACGCGGATGAACTCATGCACACATACAGACCCTCAGTCGCCTGATTACCTGCTGCTGATCGTCTGTTTCTCATCATCAACAAATCCCAAAAGTCAATCAATCTCCTAACAGCTGTTACAACGACCACTGGGTGACGGGCCTGATATAGCTCAACCCTAATATTGTACAAACTCTCTCTCTCTCTCTCTGTCTATATATATATAGTATATTGAAGACATTCAATTCACTTACCATGTGACTGGATCCTTTTAGACTTCAGTATTTAGCAATTCAGCTCAGACATGACAGAGAAATGTCCCGTAAGTTCTAAGATTTGCGTTAACAGGGCTATAATTAAAAATATGTGAAAACTTGTTGGTGACGTCTCAGTCCTGTTGTTGGTTCAGGGTCCCAAGCTGGTATATTTTTAAGAAATGCTTTATCCCCTGTGCCATACTTGTTGAATAAATCAATAAGTGGATGCATTTTAGTTAGGTCTGTATTTTATTTGTTATTTTTTTATTCCCCTAGAATGAAACAAACTAATGCTAAACTTGATATCTGCGAACTTTTTATCTGGTATTTGTATAATGTGTTTTATGTCGTATGTTCTATGATGTGATGCACTGTGCTGTGCAGTGTGGTTTGTATTTATTGTCTCCAGGGAAAAAGACAAATTTATCCAATCAAATTAAACCTGAATATTACTTGTCAGGGAGCGACTCGTTTTTGTTAACTTTGTCTTAACAACATGATGTATTTCAGATAGACAGGCACCAGCATTGAAATCCTCACTTACAGTGAAATAAATACTGAGGGAATCAAATCCTCGGATTTAGCTCTAGCAGATAGACATCTCGTAGATATACTTTAAATTGAAGATGTGGAGTTGGATTCTACTGTAGTATTAGGATGTGAAGGAGATAAAAGTGCATTTGTGAGAGCATGGTTTCCTGCTGAAATCAGAGAGCATCTATAATGTGTCGACTGGAACAACTTTAGTTTATCTGCACATCATCAGCTCAGTAGGTTCCAAACTTAGTTAACATTTTGGTTCAAAATAACTGCACAGTTGTTGAAAAGTTACAGTAACAGAGACAACTAATTTAAGGTTGTTCATTAATCCTATAAATTAAACCTTTGGTCCTTATAATGCCTTTTTGTCTATTTATTTGTCCTGGTTTAAAAAGATATAACTATAAAAACTTCTATGTGTCTATTCTAAAAAAAATCCTTGCAGCATTTGTTAAATAATAAAGACAATTAACATTGAAAAATTGTATATTGAAGACATTCAATTCACTTCCCATGTGACTGGATCCTCTCAGATGGTGCATAGGCAGTGGAAATTTAAATGGCTATAATTTGATACAGGAAACAAAGGCAGATAAATGGATTCCTGACATTTTATGAAGACAATCTTATTCATGTAGACTAAGGGAAGATACCAATTATCAAGACAAAAGGTTTAACAAGTGACTTAAATGCACATCTTTGCTGGCCAGTGAGGTCAACCAATTAAATCAATCAACTCAAATTATCTGAACGCTTTGTATATATATATCTCTATATATATAGATATATATATCTATATATATATAATATATATCTATATATATATATATATATATATATATATATATATATATATATATATATATAATATCTGTTGTTTTAGGACTTTTTCATCAGCTCTCCTACTCTTCATGGCTCTAAACACACTTTAGCTTTTGACAGGGTCAGATAGGAGGTTAGGTAGATGGTTTTCAGCTTGATTCGGTTGTTTCTCTGCTTTTGTAAATACTTCAGTGTCATTTAATTTTTTCTGCTGCAGGAGAGCTGCTGATTATTTATGACCGAGTTTGTCATTCAGCTGCTAACCAACAACGCCATGAATCACAATCAGCTGCTTTGGGTGGAAACATCGATATGTGGCCTCTAAACCTCTGAAAGCTGCAGCAGATGATTCAACCGCAGCAGTAAAACCCACAGAGGAAATATAACAAGTCTTTTATTGCACTAATGTTCCTCAGTGAATCTGCAGCGTCTGCAGGAGTCCAGGCTCACCGAGTCAGTAAACAACACACAGTCAGTAAACAACACAGTCAGTAAACACCACAGGCACTAAACAATACAGTAAGTAAAGAATACAGTCAGTAAACAACACACAGTTTTGTATCCTGAATGTCTGCTCATATCCTGACTGTCTGTTCGTGGAGGAAAGGCACATTTCAATGAAAATAAATGTACGTATTGTGTTATAAAATGACCCCCTCTGCCTCTATATGACCCAAATTAACTCGAACCAGGATTCAAATACACAGAAAAAAAAACTACCGATAACAGTGAGGGAAACAAGGTCCAGGTGAGACACCTGATGCACACATATATATATATATATATATATATATATATATATATATATATATATATATATATATATATATATATATATGCACACATATGCACATATAGACATATCATCACACTGTTGTGAGCTACACTATGCATGTGTATGTGTGTGTGTGTGTGTGTGTGTGTGTGGGTGTGTGTGTGTGTGTGTGAGAGCTATAGTTGGCATGCTCTAATATAGCCGACAGCTACATTTCCACCCAGTCCTCCAGATTAAACCCGGTAATCCTGCTGCTCTGTCAGCCTTGTCCGGAGGTGTCACTACAGCAGGTGTTTCTCTATATTCAGCCGCCTGCTTCTGCCTCTGAGTCGCTGCAAATTCAACCTGCATGTTTTCCCATGATAAGGGAAACAAATGTTCCCTGCAGTAATGTGCGGAGTAATTGAATTGACAACATAGGCGGGTCTTATCAGGCGGGTTTCTCGAGGCGCAGCGGAGGAGGCGCGTGCAGCGCGGCTCGTGATGCAGGAAACGATGCTGGTCCACGAGGAGTCGGGAGACATATCTCATATCACACATGTCCCCGGGACCCGAGTGTATACAGCAGCATCCTGTCCCCTACAACGTACACCACCACACACATTGCTGCTCCTGAGCTCCCGACCTGCTCACTGGAGCAGAGCAAGGTTTGTGTGTGTGTGTATAGTGAAAAGAAGTAATAGAAGTTTTGTGTTTTCTTCACTTTGTTCACTTTAGGATCAGAAGTTTCAAATTATTCGTGGGAGGAAGTTTCAGAGGATCTAGTGTAAAACTGTCCAGATATGACAATTATTTGGTTAAATCGTGTTAACTCTGACAATTTGATGATCACTAGTCATCTTTACCTCTGTTATTGTGATCCTGAGTTTCAATACCAATATAAAAATATGTCTTTTATTAACCCTCATACTTATTGTTCTAGCAAATAGTTTTATTTAATTTCTGCAAACAAGCTGATACACAGTAAAGGTGAATGTGGCTTATTTTGTCTGTTTGTATTTTTATTTGTGCTTTTCATCCTTTATGTTATGCACATATTTTTCAATATAACTATTATCTTCTCTACTTCAGAATAAGTACTTTCATTATCATGCACTTTCCTGCAGAAAAACATGTGAAACAGGATTTTTACTTGTAAAGGAGGATGTTTCACGTTATATTTTTCTCTATTCTGTCCTGCTGCTGCATTAATGTGTTTAATCTCTGCAGCATGATTGTTTTTGCAGAGGTGAGATTTATTGTCCCTGTTTTAAAAGTCGATTACGGAGGTCCACGCTGAGGATGTGTTAAACTGATGAATAGGGCGAAGTGGCCGAGTGGTTCAGTGGAAGCAGAAGGTGATTCAAATAAACAGGAGCATGAATAAAACAGGAGCAAAGGATCCTGGGAGACCCTGAGGATGTGGGGTGTTAACTGGTTGATGCTGCGTGGCGGTGACCCACCTGCAGGCCGCAGCTCTGGGGAAACATCGTCAGAGGTGCAGAACGCTCAGCGAGGCGCCGCCAGCAGAGCCGCTGTCAATAAAGCTGCTGTCAATAAAGCTTTTATTTTACTGGCTGCCTAATTGGCCTTAAAATCCCAGAGCTAGGCAGAGAGGCTCCGCCGCCTCGGAGGGGAGGATTTACTCTGCAGTAGTAAAAGATAAAGCACACAACACAACACATACAAAAGTGCACAACATGTACACAATGTACATATAGTATAAGCAACACATATACAACAAGTACAGAATGTTCACATCAACATGAAGTAGTTGATAATCTTTTCAAAGCACACATATTAGTTTACAGCACCTAATTAGTAGTTAATCTCTTTACATTGCGTATATTAGTCTTTCTACAGTATGTATATAAGTGGGTAATCTCTTTACAGCACCGATTTAGTAGTAATCTCTCTACAGTGATTATATTAGTGTTCCTACAGTATTTATATTAGTAGGTAATCTCTTTGCAGTGTGCCCATTTGTGTTTCTACGGTATGTATATAAGTGGGTAATATCTTTACAGAATTTAATTAGTAGGTAATCTCTTTACAGCATCTATATAAGTCTTTTTACAGTATGCATATCAGTGCGTAATCTCTTTACAGCATCTATGTTAGTCTTTTTACAGTATGCATATCAGTGCGTAATCTCTTTACAGCTCCAATTTAGTAGTAATCTCTTTACAGTGATTATATTAGTGTTTCTACAGTATGTATATTAGTAGGTAATCTCTTTACAGTGCGCATATCAGTGTTTCTACAGTATTTGTATAAGTGGGTAATCTCTTTACAGCATTTAATTAGTAGGTAATCTCTTTACAGCATCTATATGAGTCTTCTTAGAGTATGCATATTAGTGGGTAATCTCTTTATAGCATTTATATTAGTAGGTAATTTCTTAACAGCAAGCTTAGTACTGCGTAATCTTTTTATAGCACCTATATTAGTCTGTAATCTCTTTACAGCAGTGGGTAATCTCTTCATAGTGCCCATATTAATGGGCAGTTGATTATTATAAAGAAATGATAGAATCTATTTGGCTTGTAAGTGGTCAGATATTCACAGTGTGTTTATCTCTAGAAAATAAAGTCTTGTGGTGAAGGGGTGACAGGGAATGAAATGCGGGGTCCTGCTTCAGTCGTGGTTTTCCTGTTGCTCCCGCTCACTGATCATAAATCTGCTCCTCGTGATCCATGTGCAGTGACTCGGGACCACGCTTTATGTTTAAAAAGGAATGAAGTCTGACCAGCGGAGAGACCTGTTCTCTCTCCCTTATCCTCCCATCCTGCCTCCTGTTTATGGACGCCGATAAAACCACACTGCTCTTTATGACCTGCTCCTATTCCGCCTCCTCCACCTCCACCTCGTCCTCCTTGCTGTATTTTAATAACCTCTGAATCCTCTCCATAGACAGTTGGTAGAATTATAAAAATAACTGAAGCAGCTCGTCTTTGTCTGTAGCAGTAACATTTTACAAAGTTTCATGCTTTACATGCAACTAGAGAAAACATTTATTACAACACATTTCACCAGATGTCTCACTATAAAGCAGACCTGGAAATGAAAGGTTTGAAGGATCTTTTTGCCCATTTATTATTTATACGTCAACACTTCAATTCATAACAGTTTTTACCTTGTAGCTACAGTAGACAAATAACACAACAGTTAATGATTTGTTAGCCTATGATCTGTCAATTTTAAGCCAAAACAAATCATCTCTACTGCCAGCAGTGAACATGTTGTTTGTTTCTGGGTTAAGCTGCTCCCACATTAGCGAGTCCAGGAGCTGAATGGTTACCAATCCAATTTCCACAGCATGTTTTTATTTCTCACATACAATGTTTTCAGAAGAAGACTTCAGGGAAGTTTTTCCTGTAATATGACCAATTTCGCCAAACAAGAGCCAGGCTCTCTACATCCATAACTACTATTATTATTATGCCACCTCAAGTAGATTTATATATTGAAAATGTATAAAAAGTGCATGACTGTGGATATTGTCTACATTTTCTCAGTAAAATGAATTAGCAAAAAGCATATGTTTAGACATTTCATATTTAGTTTAATTTACTTTAGTGTGTTCCTTGTTATGGGTAATCAATAAAGTAACATATACACATAAACATTATACACGCACGGGCACACACACACATATACATACATGTAACACATAACACAATACAATATTTATTACTATGTAAATATAGATCAGACCCAATCAAATAAGACTGTTGCATCCTATCCCTACATATTCCTTATTGCAATTTTTTTTCATTTTCAATATAAATGTTGATAAATGAATCTCCATATCAGTGAGGGCTGTGAAACAGCAATGAGATCATAAGATCATTAGCCCAGATTTTGATGAGAATTCAGCATTTCCCATTATTAATCTGTAACCCACAGACCAGTAGAAGCTTCTTCACCCTTTATGTCTCCATCATATCTGTTGCCGCTGCCCGACCTTGCTTCTCATCTCTGACTGAGGTCTCTTTAACCCAGTTTGAGGCTCAGCAGGATCCCACAGTGCCGCCTCTACACAGAACCTCTACACACGGAACAAGATGTTGAAATACAAGACACGTCTGTTTCATTACCTGCATGTTTGCTGCAGTCGTCTGTTTTTTCGCGTGTGTGTGTGTGTGAGTGTGTGTGTCAGACTGTATTAGCCGACTCATGCATCTACTGCTGCTGCTGCACCACACACACACACACACACACACACATACACACACACACACACACACACACACACACACGTTCATGTTATCCACTCACCTTCCTTCATCACGTACTCTTGTCATTTAATGAAACAGCATTTCACTACATCATTACCTCTGGAACCATCCCTTAATCATTTATCTCCTCCTCCTCTTCCTCTTCCTCCTCTTCCTCCCTCCCCCTGTTATCTAATATCACCTGCAGCAGAATGTATTTATACATCTTGCATTCCACAATTTTTGCTCCCCATTCATCATTATATTACTTGGCTTTAACAATACACATCTACACACACACATTCAGACATGGAAGCATGCATGCACAAACACACACACACACACACCGCTGATCATCATCTGCATGTAAGCTCACCCCCAACCCACAGCACGCCATTTAGCTCCCTGACCCCACACATCCATGTTGTTGTTTAAAGTGGTTTGAATTATTGAATGTTGTTTCGTTATATGACCTTGGGTGAAACGTGAAACGTGCATTATTATTATTATGAATAATAATAATAATTAGTAAAAATAATAATCCAACACACACAATGCATGCAGTGTGTCTAACTCAAATGCAATGTAAATGCAATATTACAGAATTACTACAAACAAGTAAAATTCAGCGAGGCTAAACACTACGACTACTTACTGATACAGCAGGTGAGGGGAAGAGATTGAGGGGGGGGGGGGGGGGCAGTGCAACGCAGTAATACAAAGAACAACTGGACAAATCTGTGTTGTGTTTCATAATGCGTCTCTGCGTTAATTGTGCATGTGGAACAAAGAAAAAAGAGGAGGCGAGAGAATGGGGTATATACACACACACACACACACACACACACACACACACACACACACATATCCCCCCTCTGCTGTCTCTTTTGTTTGTAATTCAGTTCTGTTTTTCACTGTCTTGAGTTGTAGAAAATGCTGGTTTGGTTTGAAAAACTATTGATCAGTAATAAGCACCATCTGTGCTGTAACAGCCGTTTTTAACAACCAGCCAAAATCTTTTGGTTCTGTTTCCATCTAATGGCAAAACCAGGTTGGCTGTTAAAACTTTTAAGTACAATTTCCAGATGAACAGAACAAGGCCACAAACATTACTCTCCAATGTCCATACAGTACAAATGTGATCAGAATGAACTTGTCTACAATGGCTAAACGCTGAGGACAGAATAAATGCTGCATTTCTGTCATAAATATTGAAGGTTTTACAATCCAAAACTCCTAGGCCCAACACTCGTATTTTAAAGTGTACAGTAGAATACAATGTAGATCAATGCAAATATGGAACTATCTAACTGACTTGGAAACACAAATAAAAAACAAACAAAGAAAAAGCATGGAAAATAATATTTGCAGGAGGTAAATACACATACCGATAAATTAGCCTCCCTCTGTTGTAAATACAGAGAGCTCTTTTGTTATCAACGCCTAGCTATGCATTCTCTTTATTCTCTTGTCACCAGGGTGTTTCATGCTTCCTGTGTAACTTTTTAAATATGATGACAGCACATGTTACACAGACAAGGGGATAGGTTGCAAAATATAAAGAAGATGATGTCTAATTGTAGCCTAGTTGATGACCTCTGAGATTTGTGATATTATATTTACTGATATCATATTGTGAAATGAAGTTTACTTCTGTAATTTTCCTGTCTCGAACGCTCCCTTTGGGAATCAGTGATTGTGTAACTATTGATCCAGTGTATTAAGCTGTGCTAAAATAAGTCTGTGACATAACTACTGTAGGTGTTGTAGCGGCTGTCTGTGATGCCCTGTCTTGTTCATGTGTTACAGATGCGATCATCTACTGTACAAATAAACTGGAAATATGTTTAGCTTGAAAGGTATTGCTGCTGAATCATGATTCTCTCAACATGATAACATTTTGTTAAATAAGATGTTGCATTAATGTTCGCAGCACTTTGATAAATTGCAGGAAAGTTTGTAGTCTTTCTGACACAGAAAACACTCTGCGGTGTTATAGTGTGGTTTAGTGATCTGTGCATTTATTCATTTCTGGGCACATTTCTGTGTTATTGTGGTTATCCTGAACCCTGTAAAAAAGCTTCTTAAAAGATGAGTTGCCAGCATTCACATGATCACAGTGTCCCTACATGTAATATACGCAGCTCTCACACACACTATGTGAGCTGCATGTTTGAACAGCACTGCCTGATGTCAAACTCATGTTATACATTCACTGAAAAATGTCTTGTGTGCATATATGTGGGTGGGTGACGTGTGTGTATGTATGGGTATGTATATGTGTGTGTGTGTGAGTGTGTGGGTGGGTGTGTTTGTATATTTTTAATATGTATGTAAATAAGGTACAGCACTGGTCATGGACACAAACATTAATCGCCAACTCGTCTGCCAGCATGCGGCGTCCCCGTGGGTTTAATGTCATGGAAGGTGGTATGTGTGTGTGTGTGTGTGTGTGTGTGTGTATGTGTGTGTATATACCCCATTCTCTCGCCTCCTCTTTTTTCTTTGTTCCACATGCACAATTAACGCAGAGACGCATTATGAAACACAACACAGATTTGTCCAGTTGTTCTTTGTATTACTGCGTTGCACTGCCCCCCCCCCCCCCCTCAATCTCTTCCCCTCACCTGCTGTATCAGTAAGTAGTCGTAGTGTTTAGCCTCGCTGAATTTTACTTGTTTGTAGTAATTCTGTAATATTGCATTTACATTGCATTTGAGTTAGACACACTGCATGCATTGTGTGTGTTGGATTATTATTTTTACTAATTATTATTATTATTCATAATAATAATAATGCACGTTTCACGTTTCACCCAAGGTCATATAACGAAACAACATTCAATAATTCAAACCACTTTAAACAACAACATGGATGTGTGGGGTCAGGGAGCTAAATGGCGTGCTGTGGGTTGGGGGTGAGCTTACATGCAGATGATGATCAGCGGAGTTCTGAATTGGAGCCAGTTGAAGAGTGTGAGAGCCAGAGAACAT
>JAYKQN010000006.1:20422500-20427500 GCA_036785175.1 Eupleurogrammus muticus | reverse complement strand
CTAATCCACTGATGGACAATATCTTCCTGATGTCGTCACTTGGGCATGCAGTAATGTGATGACCACACACACACACACACACACACACACACACACACACACACACACACACACACGCATTGATCTGACTGATGTGGAGTTGTTATTCCTAAAGGAATGCAAAGAGAGTAGCGGATCAATAGAGGCCACTCAGACATCTCACATCAATGAGTGTACTATCAGTACACACACACACACACACACACACACATATACATACACATATACACATGTATCTACACACACAAACACACTCCAGCAGCTATGTTTCTAAAATCCAATCACACGTCCACCATTATCCTGATAAATTATTCATTGTTCATGATCAGCAGACTCAGATTTGCGTTTGAACATGTTTGTGCATCAGCATGGTGCGTCAGGTCCAGCTGCAGAGGAGACACTTTCATAGACAGCAATAAAAAAAATTAAAATATTGAAATCAGCTTGAAGCCCTGACTCCAGACTTGCAGGCAACATATTTACAGATATTCATATCAAGACTTGGGAGTCATGTTATAAGCCTCTGACATCATAACAGTATAAACTACAAGGTCACTAACTGAGCAATGCCTAATGGAATCAGCACAGCATTGTTCCTTCCTCGCCATGAGAGCGACACCCATGAAAACTCCCTGATAAATTATAACCGGGGATGTTTCAAGGGAACAATATTTCAGATTGTTGTCAGCTTCTCATTCAACCAGCAGGAGCCACTAGTAGCCACTAAAACAATCATGCACGTTGCATAATTTGGAGCTGTTGTCGGGGTAACAGGGCCCAGCGGGGCCGGAAGTGGGAGAAGTGGCCTTCTGGTTGGGAATCACACAACATGACACCTGTTTGTAACCTGATGCAGTCTGAAGATGAATGAGCGGAGGCCTGATACAGATGTTCACATTTCAGACAGCTTTTAATCCAATTATTGCTGATTCAATGAAGAAGCTTTAACAAAATTAGTTTTCTATATCGTTGCATAATTTGATGAAGCAGATTGTGTGCTGAAGAAATGTCATTAAGGATCTGACTAGCATTATGGGCTTAAGAAAAGATGGTGACCTGAGGAAAAAAAAATATGTCTTCCAACTAAAGTGCAAGTTAATTGTCTACTGACATCACAGACACTGGTGGAGCTAACACAAGCAACCCAATTAAACACAAGTCAGATAGAAACAAACAGCAGGAAATAATGCTGTCACAGTAATAAACCAACAGCAACAAGTTGAGCAGAATGGGCTGCCATTAAAACAACAGACCAATGTTAAAAAGCAGATTTAGTAATACAGTGGGTAAAGCAGCTGCTATATAGTGACTACAGTCCACTATATAGATTCTCTACTGTGTGTTGTAAAAAAAAACATATCCTTTAAAAAAGACAACAGACACTAAGAATAAGAGCGTTCTTAACGGGCTGTCATTAAAAAGAGTAGACCATCTGTTCCTGTTAATAGGAGCAGACAGTTGTAAAGAAGTACAGAATGGTGTTAAGAAGAACAGAGCATTGCCATGTAGAGAGTTGCTAGGATGCATTTACAACCTTTCTAACACACTTTTTTGTGGCATAAAATAAGAATAAAAACATTTTTAAATCAGTATTTGGTGTCAAGGGCGACACGGTGGTGCGGTGGGTAGCACTGTTGCCTCACAGCAAGAAGGTCGCAGGTTCAAGACCGCCTTGGGCCTGGGTCTGGGGCCTTTCTGTGTGGAGTTTGCATGTTCTCCCCGTGTCTGCGTGGGTTTTCCCTGGGTACTCCGGTTTCCTCCCACAATACAAAAAACATGCTCAGGTTAATTGGTAAACTCTAAATTGCCCATAGGTGTGAGTGTGAGAGTGAATGGTGTGTGAATGGTGTGTGTGCCCCACGATTGGCTGGCGACCATCTGGGGTGTATCCCTGCCTCTCGCCTTAACGCGCTGGGATAGGCTCCAGCAGACCCCTGCGACCCCGAAAGGGAATAAGCGGGATAGACAATGGATGGATGGATGGATTTGGTGTCAAATTTCTGGTTTCTTTGCTAAGTACTGATGTGGGGTTTACAGCAGCCAGTGAGAAGCAAGGCTGGCATTTAGTTTCACACCTGCCTCATTTAGTCTGCACTTATGCACATTTTTCAGTTTCATCTGGACCTAAATTACACGTGTGAAATCTCCCAGATGGAGAATCAAACAGCGGGAATATGATAAAGAAGCTGTGGTAGCAGTATAGAAAGGTGTGTGATACCATTAGAGCGCTGCGTCTACCAAATAAAGGGACCAATCAATGCCAAGTACAGGGGGTGCAGGAGACATCAGGGTGTAACGTTTTTTGCTGAATAACTGCAGAGTGAAATCAACGTGTCACAGTGTTCCACAAACACAAGGGTCGTTCCATTCACATGAAAACTTCATGACAAAGAGACAGACCGCTGCAGGTGTGAGGGAGGTGAAGGTCAGGCCATCAAAAGGTTTATATTTGGTCTGAACACAGTGAACAGTCACTGCTATTAAGATATTTTAAATATGGGCATGAGGGTAAATGTCTCACAAAAATATTAGACCACGAAACTAACACACATCTGCAGCTTTTAATGTAAATCAGTCAATCTACAAATGTAATAGCAGTCACCTACATACGTGTCATGGGGACACCATTAATAATAAATTAAATTAATGTTAAATTAATCATATTACATTTGGCTATCAGAAGGAATTAATCATTAAGATTAGGATTTAATTTATATTAAATCCTTCCTCAGGCACCAGCTTTGCAAAGAAAGGAAATTCTCTGATTCGGTCCCATAAATTATACTGATTAATATTTATATTATATAAATATTACCAAGATTACCTTCTCAATAGCTAGTGAGCGTTGAGGGAATTCTTCCCAAAGTAGAGGTTGACATTACTCACTCTTGACATTAAATAGACAGCATGAATTAGTCAAAGCAATGAGTCAACAAGATGAGTGAAACACAAATTCCTGAGCTATCGCTCATCAATAATTAGTTTCCTGTGTATTTCAGCCCTGTTTTTGGTTTCACTCTAGTTTGGATCATGATCTTGATTTGTGTAATTAAAAACGCTGAAATGCATAAATTGTTCCTCTTATATTGACTAGTTGGAACTGATGAATTGCCTTATGAAGTGTAACATGTGTGACTGAATGTTTCCTGCAGCGTTCCCTCACAAATTAGTGGCCTTCTTTCAGCAAGTTTGCAGCAAACAATGGATGTAAACAATGTTCCACCATATTAAAGAAGAAAAGTGTTGTGATTGTGTTCAACATGTTTGTTTGGCCTGGAGACACACACTGATACACCAACTCTGCTGGTGTCTTATATAAATATATATATGAATAATAGAAGCAGGCTTGACATTTAAGTCTCCACATATTAATGTTCACCGTGTTGAAATGAACAGAAAGAACAGGTGACGCGTTTAAAGGTCCCAAGAGGCAGATGTTAACATGTTTGTGATTATAAGAAGTTTCTCCTTGTTCCTGATGAGCTTTTGTTTGTCTTAAAGTTGGTTGCTTCTGATCCTCAGCGACTGTATGTGATGCCCCTCTCTGCTCTCTAATGCCTTCCTGCTGCTGAAAGCTGTGAACAAAGATAAATGACACAAGTGATTTCCAACGTCAAGACAGTGAAAACTGGAATAAATCCCTGCATCAACATATTTCAGCACAAATGGAGCATCGCATTAAGGAGGAGATGGTGCCGCGCAGCCTGGAAGACGAATGTAATGTGCATTAAGATGCAGATGCAGCCTGTGGATGTGTGTGTGAGTACATGTGGTCACAAAGCAAGACAAATGACGTGTGTGTATATGTGTGTGTGTGTGTGTGTGTGCGTCATCTGTATGTTTAGCTGCTGGCTGTTTGTGCTTCATGAATGCGAATCAGTGTTTTCACCCTCAGAGGCTTTCAGACAAAGACAGCATCCATGTTGCTGCCTGTATGATGCATGTATGATGCATGTATGTTAATGCCTGCACGCGTGCATGTACCAGTGTGTGTGTGTGTGTGTTGGAGCGTGCGCGCGCAGCACAGCGAGCGTGTGTGAGTGTGCGCTGGCGTCGTGGCTCCGGTTGCGTGTCGGGTCTCTGGGGATTCCTCAGCGGGAGGCTGAGGCGCCGACAGCGGCGCCGCTGCAGCTTCTTCCTGCACGTTTAACATTCTGCACAGAAACATCAGCAGCAGCTGTGATGGAGACAAAGCAGCTCGGGTGTTATTCTGTGCGAGTATTCAGTACAAAAACAAACTATGAACACTGTCTACAGTGACATAATCATATTATATATTATATTGTATTATATTATATTACATTATATTATATTACATTATATTATAAGAGATCAGGCAGAGATAGAGAAAGTTGACCTGCAGCAGGTAAGTGTTACATGGCGTGACATGATGAAAAAGGGAATAAGAAGGCTTGAAATGACAATGTCCTCTTTACCACTGCTTTTACTTGTCCTCCTCTTTCTCCTTCTAGCTCTCTGGTTTCTCTATGTATTGATTAGTCTTTGTCTCTTTGTTCTGTTTCCGCTCCACCGTTTTCAAGCCTCTTCTACTTTCTTTTTCTTCTTCCCCGAGCTGAACCATTCTCAGAACAGGAACTAAATTCCTCTCATGTGCCAATCTCTTCTCTCAGGTGTCCCATCGTGCGATCAAAGTTCCAAACTCCAAAAAAAACGACCTGTGTTGTGATATTTATATATGTAAATAAGTTATAGCTGAGGTCAGTTTCCTTCCAGGTTAAACAGCAGAGTGTGTTTGCACTCAGAGCTGGACTCAGCTGCCCCCTAGTGGCCCTGCAGAGCTCTGCAGTGACCTGAGGGGCCAGTTCCTGCTGGATCTGGCTAAACCAGATCAGCTGTGACTGACCCATCACTGTCTACTTCCCGTTTTATTTTATAACATCTGCTCCGTGTGTTTCCCGTTCCCGTCGCTTGTATTGGTCGATCGGCTCACGCCTCCCACC